>CM065641.1:3944478-4178939 GCA_033220585.1 Dipteronia sinensis | reverse complement strand
TTAGTAGCAAAGCTTCAGGCAGAGCAATACATCAGGAAATCTGGTATTAACTACACTATTGTAAGGCCTGGTGGATTGAGAAATGAACCACCAACCGGAAATGTTGTCATGGAGCCGGAGGTAATGGCATTCTTTTAAACCTTTCTTTCAGGTTTATTTTGCATGTATTGACTCTCTGTCTCTATCTTTAGGACACCCTTTATGAAGGTAGCATTTCTAGAGATCAGGTCGCAGAAGTTGCTGTCGAGGCAATAATCCATTCAGAGTCATATTACAAAGTCGTGGAGATAGTTTCTCGTGCTGATACTCCTAAGCGTTCATACGAGGATCTTTTTGGTTCCATAAAGCAACGATGACTTCATATTCAGAATATATGTGCAGTGTAGCAACTTGTATTTTACATGTAAGATGCTTATAGATCAAAGTATAAATAAATTTGGCAGTAAAATCTTGGGCTTACAAACCTTCACTTTGTTTCTATGGAAAACTGATTTTTGGAAAAGATGATTTGTAGTTGTGAATCAAAACATTGTTCAAAGTTTATACACACATCATAATGTCGTGGTAAGGTGATTTATAGTTGTCATGTAGATCACTGAATAATGTGGTAGTTACAAATCATCCTGCCACATTTTTTGAGCAAAGTTTCGAGATAATGTAGCATAACTATATCATGAAATACGCTCATACTTTGTCTCTCATTAGAAGAGAACAACTGCCTGCTTTTGTCAAATTTTTTGTGGTAGTTCAATGTCATGGATGTTAGCAAGAATACTTGTTATCAAAGATGAAGAAACATAGAAGATATTAATTGCATGATTAATGACTCTGAATTAAAATTAATCAGTTCAAATAACAATGAATTTACATTCTGCAAAGCAGAAGTAACTTAAAGCAAACACAATCAATAGCCATTTAAAGAGCTTAAGGAATCCATAAGTACTGACCAAAGAACTAAAAGTAAATGTTGAAAACTTAAAAGAACCAAGCAAGAAGAGAAGCAATGGCTGCAAGAAAAGCTGGAACACCTAGAGCTGCTCCAGCGCTATCCATCGGTGATGGTGCAATTCCCCCGACATCTTCGTCCGCATTCACAGCCCCAAAAGTAACAAAAGCCAGAAGAACCATGATGTAGATGGTGAAAGTCATGCTCATTTTGTAACCCTCCATTGATAAACAACAGGTGGGACTTGAGAGTGGGAAGCTGATCAGTAAATGGAAGCAAGCAGAAGAGGGCCTTGTTTAGAGTGAGTAAAAAGAAACTGTGCAGATGGTTTTATAGGGACATTTTGTATGTATAATTAACAAGTCTGCCAACTATTTCGTGTTGGTTTAATGGCAAACAAAATCATTTGAAGGTGGTGTGCAGTGCTGTCAACATAATTTTTATTTCTCAGTCCACTAAACTCTGAACCAGCCTGGACAGACTTTGTAGTATGCCCTATTTTATCTGCTTCCAGCCAAATTACAAGCTTGTAGCATGTGATAATTGCAGCGTTTTGGTGGTAAAGACAATCATTTAGTTTAATAATGTCTCAGGTTCGAATTGTCATATCGCATATGATATATCCAAAAAATAAAATAACATGTTTTGGTTGATTACGTTGTAATCATACCTGGACATAGTGCTGGCTATAATATTTCTCATGCTTTTGGTTGATAGAAATATATAATTGAAACAGTGGTGTCAAATTAACCCTATTAATTCAAAGCTTGCTTTTCAAGTAATGAGGGGCATGTTAGGGTATCGGAGGGCTGATATTTGTACTGATACAGACATTATATGAGCATTATTTATTCAATCTGCCATGTGGTCAGTCCCCTTAAAAGAAGAGAGCATATATTTTTCTGAAAACTTGGCTGGACATGGAATGGTTTGGCTTGTGAGTTGTGGCATGGCCTATAGCTTTTTGCTAGACATCCTGGATTCCTGCAGGGCGGTTTACCTGTACACTTTCCTTCATTTTGAGATCATTCGTTCAGGTTTCTACCTCCAATTTCATCGGTAAAATAGAGAGAGCAATTGATTTTTCAACTTCTCAAATTCGCTTATCATGAAATGTAGACGAGACTTGTTCTGCACAGAACAAACAGATGAAGACAGACAACATTGGATCATCAGATGCATTCAACGGTTTCAAATGCAATGTCAGTCTGCATTTTTTCTTTCAAACCACGACGCTCTGACTAGATAAGAAGTGAAATACGGTGTCTCTGTGTTCCTAGTTGGTAGTTCCTACCATGAAGTTTAATTTCTTGGATAAAGTTTATGTATGCATATATCTACGAAATTTTAGACAAACTAACTATCTTCACAATTTTTACTGAAGTGATAGTAACAATTGAGTTGACAGTGTCACATTATTTGTCAATCTCAGATTCTCAGCTACCAAACTAAGCTATTACAGGAATTGTGATGACAAATTGACAATATTGAAATAAAAGTTGGGATATATAGTGTCACTCCTCAAATTTATCTTAGCATCAGAGCACACAGACCATAATAACCCCTTTTAGGCTACATCAAATCGATCCCGACTTGGCTGATTGCATCAAACAAAACTACCATGTTTACCCAATGCCTGCATGAAATCCAATTTTGGGAAGTTTTACCGATTAAATTAACACTAATTTGTTATAATAAACGATTAATAATTATGATTTCTGATTAGGCTTCAAGCTCTTTCACAAGGGTTCACATATCAATATCTTCACAGCAAAAATATAATTCAAGAGCAAATGATCATTTAACTCAGACATGCAAAATTAATCATCAAATTTAAATCATTAATGGCGGTTCTGTACTCTACAAAGCAAGAACTGGAAGTATAGTAGTATACAGAGCCAACAAAATACACGATGTAATTTTGCACCCAAGATGATAAATGTAAGGTCCAGTTTAGCATTGCTATGTTGTGGGAAGAATTGCTTTCGGATCTGTTATGGGAAGAATCAGCTGAGTGTTTTGTAAACTGATTTGTAAAAGTGCTATGAGAACCAAAATCAATTTCAATGTGTTTGGTAAACTGAAAGTAAAAAGTGTTGTGACCGTGTAAAATTACAAAAAGACATAATTGTAATGAAGGTTAATATTTGGAAGTAAAATAATAATAATAATTATTATTATTTCTCCTTTTCTGTAAAATATAATAATAATTATTATATTTTATTATAATAATAATAAACAATAATTTTATTGTTTTATATAAATATTAAAAGAATCCTTATATGCATATACACATGGGCGGAATTAGGCCTGACTAAGGTAGGCTACAACCCACCCTAGTTTTTTAAAAGAAAAAAAATCAATAGTTCTATATACATCCATTTCAGTTCTAAGTACACCCCAGCTCAATTCTATTCTAACTCACATTACCTTATTTACCTAATCTTATTAGTAATCCAATAACATACAAATTATATATCAAACCAATTCAAGCCCATTGGATTTGCTTAATCAAGTAAAAATTCAAATTGGAAATTTTATTTTAATAACTCAAAAATCAAATGGAAAATTTGAAACCCTTAACAAGTTACAACTAAACAACAGCAACAGCAGTAGAGATACCGTAAAAGTTTTAACTTAATCTCCAAGTCTCCAATTGTCTCCGGTCTCCACTCTCTAAGAATTTCAATTTTATTTCATACCTTTTGGATTTGTAGACGTATATAGACGTCGGCATGAGAAAACCGTAAGTTTTTTTATTTTTATTTTTAAGTTTATATTGTAAAATTAATTGTAGATTGTGATAATAATTTTGATTTTTAGTGATTATGTTGAGCAACCCAGGTGATTACGTTGAGATTCGCAATCAAAATGATTTGTTTTTATTATATAGTATAATTTTTTATTTATATGAAATTGTCCACAGCCCACCCATAAAAAAATTCCTGGTTTCGCCTCTGCATATACATATATAGATATAACCACTAACCAGTACTCTTAACTAAAATTTAATAATATATATCATTCAATATGCAAATAAATTCACTTGGAATATTAATTTATCAGCATGCTCATGTTCATGTCGTGCTGTAGCGCGTTTTCATAAAAGACAAAGGATAAAATAGGAAGTTTGGTAAAAATTCATTTAAAATTTCACTGTAGCGCGTTTTTAAAATTGCTTTCCTAGGAAGCTGATTTCCAAAAGTTACAAATTGTAGCTTCTCAAAAAATCAGTTGGTAGAAGCTAAAAGTGTCCAAAAGCACTTCCCTAAAATTTTACCAAACACCCTATCACTAGTCTAGAATCACTTTTAGCCCCCAAAACAGCTTGAGAAGCAATACCAAACTGGGCCTAAGTTATGTATGACATGCTTGATCTGGTAAAGTCGATGCCTACTTGAAAAAATTGTGTCATCACTTCCCAGTTATGTCTGTTCAGCATTGGATTCAGCCTTTTGTTTCTCCAGCAATTTGCGAAGATAATCCTGCCTAAGCTTCTCACGAGCTTCTGCTTGCTCTTGCCTGCGCAATTTGAGCTCCGATGCCTGTTCTCTAGCTTGATTTACTTCTTCATGAATTTCCCTGAAGAAAAAAAAGCCAGGGGTATTTGCCTCAGTTTTACGACATATAGATAGATCATAGTGTATGAAGTGTACAGGCAGACTACAAGGATAAGATCAAACATATATAGGAAACAATGACAATTGACAAGATGAGCCAAATTTTATGCAACAGATCGAATTTCCAGCTGTTGTACAGAATTTGTTTAGCTCAAACTACATTTGCAAACATTCATATTTCAATGGCCCCCAACTTCTCTAGCATGACACTAGCTCTTGAAGAATTTTATGTTTGTCTTCACCGAAGTGCAATTCTACGTACAGATAACTCAAAAGTGAATTTCTCTTCCCAAACATTTCCATTTTCTCTTTTTGCATATAATTTCCTACTTTTCTCTCTTTATTTTCTCCCATTACAAATTCCCAACTTGAAGAGGAAATTAATGAGGTATATCTCCTCCTCGATTTCTACTTATTTTACCTACTCTCTAAATTGCTTCTCTATCAGCTCTTAAGGGTGGCTTAGTTCTCTCTCACTCTCTTTGCTTCATTCTAATACTCTTTGTACAAGCTAACTCTGTTATAGTGTTACAGTGGCATATTCTCTTATTTATACGATTGGTAACATATTGAAAACCTTCTTAGGCATTAATCAGAGTCATCAGACAACTTAATTTATCCAATTATTTAAAATGATATATTTCCATATAATTTATAATGATAAACTTAAGAACCAGGTGCATATGTAAACCGTTGCAGCAACAATCATGCTGTTTATCACAAACAATTCCAAGCCAGCCCCCAATGGTTGCTTTAGATTAAATATAAGCATCAAGTTTATAAATTACATTCAACCCAGAATTTTAACAATCGAAACCTGCACCCCACTGACCATTGTAATTTGAGTCAACACTCCAGTGTCGTTGCATCTATTTCTCAGAAAAAAACAATAGCCAACCCACATGCAATACTGAAATCCTAGCAAAATAGTAATAACTTGATGAATAAAAACTTGTTGAGTGTGCAACCAAAGTCCCACATTGGCTAGACATGAGGATGATCTTGGGTATATAAGTATGTAAACAACCTCCATTGGTATGAGGCCTTTTGGGAAGTGTCCCAAGAGCAAATCCGTGCAGGTGTAGGCCCAAAGCGGACAATATCATACCAATGTGGAGAATGTTGGTTCCGTACTTATAACAAGTGGTATCAGAGCCGTGCCCCAGACTTGGCCAGACGTAGCCGAACCAAACCAGGAGATGGGCCCGTAGCTCGCGATAGGTCCGTGATGTTAGCTCTCGAGGCAGGAAATGCTCCAGTGCTTCATGTAAGGCGTGTGCTCCAACGCGGTGGAGAGGAGTGACCTAGGTGGAGGTTCCCATCTAACATTGACGGATGGTTGATCGCTTGAGGGGAGGCCCGGACCGTGAAGATAATGATGGTCCTTTTGTTCGAGGGAAGGATTGTTGGGTGTGCAACCAAAGTCCCACATTGGCTAGACATGAGGATGATTTTTGGTATATAAGTATGGAAACAACCTCCATTGGTATGAGGCCTTTTGGAAAGTGTTCTAAGAGCAAATCTGTGCCGGCTTAGACCCAAAACGGATAATATCATATCAATGTGAAGAATGTGAGTTCCGTACTTATAATAAAACTTTACCTCACAAACGTTTGTGAGGTAAACTTTACCTTGCGGAAAAAGTCAACACAATACTTCTCATTATCTTCCTCATCTGACTGATAATAATTTGCAATTAGTCTACAGTTCTAAAAATGTCTAGAAATATTTAGAAACATGTTTCGGTAAAACAAAGAAATACTTATATTGTACGCTAGAAGTGTGAAGAAGTTTGTAGAATAAACTAGCTTACATCGTGTATGGTGCACCGACCCATGAAACTAGTGTAAATAGGCTAAGTGATTGTGTAGTTGGAGTAAGAAAATTTAAAAAGAAAAGTTGAGTAAAATAGTGATAAAATCTCTCGTCTCTCTTTACGCAAGCCACCCCACGTGAAGACTTTTCTCCGTTGGTTTTGTAATTCAAACCTTTTGTTTCTTCCACCTAATTAATCCCAACACCGACAGCTCTCCCCAACCCTTTTTTTTCTTTGGGGGGCCTCTCTAAAGCTGCACGCCTGGCTCTTTCAGTTTCAGCTCATTCTTATCCCTGGATACAGACAAGAATGCATTTATTTCATATTAGCAATTGAGTTATTACTTATTTGGAACTATACGCAGATCGAACTGACAAAATATCTTCTGTATTAAAATAACAAAAGAAACATGTGATCGGAAATTAAGAAGAGACAGTGACATTGACAATAGAATCCTTCAACATCAAACTTAAAAGAGGAAAACAAAAGTCCTATATATACTGCAAACTTTGGCAAAGTGTTATCCGTACGAATGTCCAACAGCATCCTGCCACATAAGCTTATGTCATAACTGTTAATTTTCAAGAAAAATGCGGCAAGTGTATGGATGACCCATCAACTGAAGTGGGTATGAGAAACCAATGACTCAAACCTATACATTATTTCCCAGGAATTTTCTCCTACATCAAAAAGAGAAAACATAGCTACAATTTCTAAGTTGTAACTAAAATAACACTACCAGTATTAGATATCAGACCTATCGGCTCTCGCAAAAATGTCAACCTGGAAAGAACACGTAGCTTACTGTTGTAACACATTTTTAGGAACAATAGCTATAACACCATCCATAACTACAAAAGCTAAAATTTCACACTTGAGAGAATTTCAAGATAAGTTTTCATATGCACAAAATAAATTTGAATATTTATATACAAATTATGGATCTCATTTGCTAATGATGCAGAATATGACAAAACTACCCCTCGAACCTTGCGTCCTTGTGAGGCCGAACACAATTACAAATCCACGTTCAATCAAGGCAAAGGCAGCAAGCATAATACAATACTACAAAGTCCTTATGGTTTAACAAGCAATACAATCATAAAATAAACGTTTGTTGATATGGTTTCATAACACTTTCTTACTCAAAACTTAGAAATGTTATATTTTAATCTCACACGCACACTTAGTATTGTTCAAATCACTACATTTTCTATATCGTGAACAAAGTTAAGGAATGGGATTAATAATTAAGGACAACACACGATGTTTAGTCTCTTTGTTTGGGACACCATATCCATCTCCAAATTGGTACATGCACTGAGCTGTCCTTGCAGCATTCATTGCAACTCCAACAAAAGTGTCGGACAAGTGATGGTTTCCGATTCTATCTTTTTTCATCTTCAACCATGTCGGAAATATCAATCCCCGTATGTATTCACGAGCCTCTCCTTCCAAAGCTCCAGTTTCGTACATATAACACTAGATTGATTTAGGAACATCTCCTCTCTCCTTTTCATCTTGAATAAAAGAAAAAAAAAAACAGATCAAGTTAATTATTTTTTCCAAATAATGGGATATGATCATTCAATAAAACTATATATATTTTCAAAAAAAGAAAATGAAAAAAACTATATATCATATAGGGTTGTGGAAAATGTAGCTTGTGTACCGATGATGTTCCGAGATCATCTGCAAGTCGTAAAATAACCGATGAACAACGAATTATGCTGGGGTGTTCTTCCAAGTATTCCAAACCTTCTTTTGTTATTGTATGATTTGTAATTAAAAAATAAGCATGCACTAGAAGGATAGGTGTCGCTATTGAAACCCAAGCATTATCAATGTATTCTTTGTTGGATATGGCTTGAATTTCCAATGGTTACCAAACAAGATTCACCAATGCAAAGACTTCCTGGAGACGTGGGACACGTTTGGAAGTATGAGATCGAGATTGAGGGAGGCTTGAAGACCGAAGAAGAACTGAAGAGACGAATTCTGAAGAGAACCGCTACATGGACCGCGCTGCGGACACATGCATAGGGAGCGGTGCAGACAGCGGTACATTCCAGTGAGTAGAGCGCGGTGCAGACCGCGGCGGAGGCAAAGACACCAACCGCGGTATTCTGAGCGGTGGACATCAGTAGCTTTGCGCGGTCCGGGTCGCGGGTGGCCAACCGCGACCCAGACCGCGGTAGTGACGAATTTTGCCCAGATCAGGAATGTTGGCGATAAAAGGAAAGGTTTTCTTCTAGAAGTTCTTATGTTTATTGGAATAGGAAAGTCTTATGCTTATAGAATAAGGATTTCTCCTTTACAAGATAACTTGTCATAAATAGGAAATATTATTTATGTGAAACAAGGAAATCTTGTATGTATAGGAAAATGATTTCCTTGTTGATTTAAACTCCATGTAATTCATATAAATAGACCATAATAGCTAGGCTATTGGGTGTGGAGCAAATTAGCAATTATTTAGAGAGATCTCAAAGAGAGCATTGGGTGTAATTGGGTTTGGGGTTAGAGAGAGAAAAATCCTGAGAGTGAAGTTGTAACAATTTTTCTTCGTAGTGGATTGATTTCTTGTCGTTCTGACGGCCGTGGTTTTTTCCCGATTTGGGTTTCCACGTAAAAACTCTTGTGTTGTGTGTTTGGATTTATTTTCTTCTTCATCTTAATTCTTTTGCTATTGTTTGTTTGTGTTCTATCCGGCAACGCTTCCGCATAGTGACGTTTGTGCGCTAACATTCTTCAAGGGTTGGTGTATCCGTTGTAGTACCACTTCGCTTCCAATAAATAGGCATTGCATAAATTTGCCCACTGTAACATTAATTTGCATAGCAATAAGTAGAAGGAAATAAGATAAATTAATACAAATTAAAATGAATGAAATATATATATACACTAAATAGAAGAAGAAGAGCAAATTAAATTAACCTCTCTCCGTAGGTATGCAATGATGTCAGGTCCTTGATCTTTGAGACAAACAAAAGCCACTTCGTTTACGGTGTTGTAAAGAGCAAGATAACATATCTTCATATAGTATGGAAGTCGCTCCATTGCAGTGATGTCCCATCTGAATTTGTATTGCAAATAATCAGTAGAAATAGCTAATACATATATATATGCAGTAAAGTTACATATCTTGAATTTGTGATGCTAATAGGGGTATTGTATAGAACGGCGCGGTAGATTTTTTTGGTTCTATTAATTTTGAAAACTCTTTTAATTGATAGAATAACAAAAGGAAAAATACATAACAAAAAAATATGAGAAAATATTATTGTTTATAATTAAAAAAAATTGCAATTAATTAACAAAATATGTAAAGTGAAATGAATACACTGTGTTTATAACATGTTAAAAAAAACGTTTACTAGGATTTTAAGTTAAAAAGGCATTATAAAATTATTAAAATATAATAAGGTTATATTAGATATTTTAAATGTTTTTCTCTTTTAAAAAAGCTCAAAAAATCCCAAAATTAATTTTGAGCTTTCTCACGGCAGATTTTAAAAAAGCTTTATTATAGAAGTTGTTCTAGTGGTTTGCTCCTCGCACCAACACTTTGAATTCAATTTTTTGTTCTGTGCCAACAATTCAAACCCTATTTTGAAGCCAATGAATCAGAATAAAATATTCTCAAAATTTTCCATTGATACGACATGCTGGTTTTTCCATTCATTCATTTGAGGATCAGTCGTGGTCTTACAAACTCTCCCGATGGTATGGACGAATCCTTTGTTTCATATAAATGTGTAAAAGATGCTAACTGCACTTAAAAGCCGCGAGTACTCTATTGTTGAGTTAGCAACCCGAATAATTTGAAGGTTGTGAGTTTAAGTCTGCCCCTTCCTTAAATGCAGAATTATTGTAATATTTAAAATATGTAAAAAAAATCTTTAGAATTAAAATCTATCTAGCTACCACCAACCTCTCAACTGCATCTGTGAAGAGCTCGAGTTCTTCCAAAGTACCATAGACATCATAAACATCATCAATGGTTGTTATTAATGCATTGAGCTTTGTGGATATCCTCCTGTAATAACCAAACTGAAGTTCGAAAATCGCCTCCAATGTCCAAAAGAAACCTTTCATCAACCTGTCCCTTGCAAAATTCAACTTCTCCCCTAGACCCGTATTCCTCCACCACCTGTATAAATCAATATTAGTTTCATCAATCATGGAAGGAATTAATATAATGGCACTCTAGCTATCACCAAGCATGCATGCATTATGTTATGTACGTACGTTGACGCATGCTTCAGATCTTCCTGGTGTGTTGCTTGAACTACGTTGAAGTCCAGTTTAGCAAGCTCAAGCAACACATGATTCATGTCCTGATTGTTGCGGAAATGACCAGAAATTAAACAGAAAAGTGCACACAACACACAAACACAAATATTTACGTGGTTCGGTAAATTGCCTACGTCCACGAGAGGCAGCAAACTGATATTATTGAGAAATTATACAAATACAAAACAGAATTTCTCTCAACTCTCTCAAGAACTCTCTCTGGAAGCTTTGCTTCTCTGCTGCTTGTTTTCTCTTCTTTTCTTGTCTTGCTGAGGGTCTTATTTATAAGGGAAAGGCAGAGACAACCCTCCCCCATTTTCAACATGGTGGTTTAGTTTTTTCCTCATTGTCAACAATATACATTTCAAGGAGTTGGTGAGTGGTAGTTGAAGGATGTCGTAGGTGGAATTGAGCCAATTTGTCAACAATCTCCACCTTGGCGAGAATCCACCAATCAATGCTGCCTCCATTACGCCCTTTAGGCGCTACGAGCTCGAGAGATATTGATCAAGTCCATACACTGTTGGAACTTGATCCCTGTTACCACTTTTGTTAACATATCTGCAGGATTGTCTGCAGTTCCGATCTTCTGAAGTAGAATATTCCCTTCATCTACTATTTCACGAATAAAGTGGTAACGGACGTCTATATGCTTGGTGCGACTATGATGGACCTGGTTCTTTGCCAAACAAATGGCACTCTGGCTATCGCAGAAAATCTCCATGTTTTCCTGAACAATACCCAAGTCCCTGATCAAACCACGAAACCAAATGGCTTCTTTGAAAGCTTCTGTTACAGCCATATACTCTGCCTCAGTAGTAGACAAAGCCACTGTTGACTGTAAAGTTGATCTCCAACTTACTGGTCCTCCTGCCATAGTGAACACATAACCAATAGTAGATCGGCGTTTGTCAAGATCACCAGTATAATCAGAATCAACATATCCTATGATATGTTTGTCAATTGTCTGATCTCTCTCGAACTTCAAACCAACATCTACAGTACCTTGAATGTACCGTAGAATCCATTTCACTGCTTGCTAGTGGCCTTTACCAGGGTTGTGCATGTAACGGCTCACCATACTTACAGCGTGTGAAATGGCGAGTCTAGTACACACTATCGCATACATCAAGCCACCATCAACATTTGCATATGGACACATGATCCATTTGCCTCTTTGCATCATCAGTAGTTGGTGACATCAGTGCACTCAGTTTGAAATGTGGAGCTAACGGTGTACTTACAGGTTTATACTTGCTATCAATGCCAAACCTCTGAAGTACAGTCTTCAAATACTGAGTCTGGGTTAAACAGATGGTACCTTTTGCTCGGTCTCTTTTGATCTCCATACCAAGTATCTTCTTTACCTCTCTAAGATCCTTCATGTCGAACTCTGAGCTCAATTGAGCCTTCAGCCTGTCGATCTCCACCTTGCTCTTAGATGCTATCAGCATATCATCCACATATAAGAGCAAATAAACAAATGTACCATCTTAGAGTTTGTGAAAGTATACACAGTGATCAAAATGATTGTGTGTGTACTTCTGAGTCATCATGAAGCTATCAAACCATTTGTACCACTGTCTCGGTGATTGCTTCAAACCATACAGAGACTTGCTCAGCTTACAAGCTAAATTCTCACGTCCTGGAACTTTGAACCCTTCTGGCTGAGACATATAGATTTCCTCGTTCAAAGTACCATGGAGGAATGCAGTCTTCACGTCGAGTTGAGTTAACTCCAGAACAAATTGTGCAACCAAAGCCAATAGAATCCGAATAGACAAATGCTTGACAACATATGAGAATACCTCATTGTAGTCTATTCCTTCCTTCTGTGCGTAACCATTCGCTACCAATCTGGCTTTGTATCTGATTATGTCTTTGCTAGGAGCACCTTCCTTCTTGGCATAGACCCATTTGCACCCTATAGCTCTTTTTCCCTTTGGAAGTTGTGTCAATTTCCAAGTTTCATTCTGATGAAGTGATTGCATCTCCTCATCCATCGCTTTCTTCTACTTGACATTGTCTGTACTATGCACAGCTTCTATGTAGGTGTATGGAACATCATCATCAGTTACTGGAAGATTGTATGCTACCATGTCTATGTAACGGACGGGCATCTGAATGTCTCGTTTCGGTCTGCTGGTGGCAATGGATTCTGGCTGTTGTCTGATCTCAGATAATGGTTCTGAAGCCTCCACTTCAACTGATATCTCGTCATGGCTATCAGAATCATCATCAGGATGGTTGACTGTCGGAGAAGTCTTTTCTGACTTTTTAGGAGTCTCAAACTCCACCTGTCGTAGAGAATTTGGATTCTCATTCTCTGTGTCTGGAGGTATTTGTTTCAGCATCGCAGATTCATCAAAGGTAACTGTCTCGGCTTAAGACGATCTTCTTTGACTCGAAATTCCATAGTCTGAATACCTTCACTCTTTCACTAAAAGCCCAAGAAAACAACTTTCTTAGCCCTAGGATCCATTTTGGATTCTGTAACATGAAAGTATGCTGGACATCCGAATATATACAATCGATCATAATCTGAAACAAGTTGTCCAGACCATACCTCCTTGGGAGTTTTCCCATCAAGTGCAGAAGCAGGTAGTCTATTGACTATATGAGAGGCATACACCAAAGCCTCTGCCCAGAATGTCTTGCTCAGGCCGGATTGAGAAAGCATACATCGAACTTTCTCCACCAAAGTACGGTTCATCCGTTCTGCTACACCGTTCTGTTGTGGCATGCCGGGAACTGTAAAGTGTCTAATTATCTCTTCATCCTGACAAAATTTCATGAAAGGATCTGATTTGTATTCCCCGCCATTGTCTGATCTGAGCCTTTTAATCTTTCTGCCTGTCTGGGTTTCAATCATCTTCTTCCATTGAAAAAAGATATCCAGAACTTCATCTTTATGCTTCATGGTGTATACCCAAACATACCTGGAGAAATCATCAATAAACGTCACAAAATAATGTTTACCTCTCAATGAAGCATTTTTGGAAGGCCCCCAAACATCAGTGTGAACGTAATCCAGTGTTGCCTTTGTACGATGAATGGCGGTGCTGAACTTCACTCTTGTCTGCTTACCCACGACACAATGCTCGCAGAAATCAAGTTTACCTGTCTTTGCACCTTTCAGGAGACCTTGCTTCACCAAACCTTGCTTCACCAAACCTTGCAAAGCCTTCTCACCGACATGCCTTAAGCGCATGTGCTAGAGTTGAGAAGTATCAGATGACTCATCTTCGAAACTGTTGGAGACGGCTGCTCTCCCTATGACTGTGTACCCGTCCAGAAAATATAGATTTCTCTGTCGAGTACCTTTCATTGCCAAGAATGCACCTCGTACAACCTTCAGGACTCCATCTTCCATGGTCACCTTGTAACCGCTAGAGTCTAAGACCCCTAGTGAAATAAGGTTCTTCTTTAAATCAGGAACATATCTGACGTCTGTCAATCATCTGATTGTACCATTGTGCATCTTCAGGCGGATAGTTCCTATCCCTTTCGTCTGGCAGGTGTTGTCATTGCCCATAAGGACAACTCATCCGTCAAGCTCCTGGAAGCTTGAGAACCACTGTCTGTTGGGACACATATGATAGAAACAGTCGGAGTCCATAATCCATCTATCAGAATGGTTGTCTGATGATAAAACTGTAAAAGCTGAATTCTTCCTATCATCAGCTTTATCTGCAACATTCACATTAGATTTGTCTTTGTCTGTACAATCTTTCTTCCAGTGCCCTTTCTGGTGACAGTAGGTACACTCATCCTTCGCAGGACGTCTGTATGATGATTCTCCACTTGGCTTCAAGCGGAATGCTCCTCTTGATTTTGAGCGAGATTTACCACGCTCACTGGATACTCCAGATCTTCTGTTGTTTGCCCTGCCTCGGGCAACAGTCAGCGCTTCTGATGTTGATTCTCTATGATCAAGCTGATCTTTCTTCTGATACTCATTATTCACCAGAGCATTAGAAACGTCTACGAAATTAACCTGCATCCTTACCATATAACAGAGTTGTGGTTAAGTGTTCATAGGTATCAGGCAGGGAATTTAACAACAGTAATGCCTTATCTTCATCGCTAATTTCAACATCTAAATTTTGTAAATCGGCGAGCATGTTTTTGTAATAATCCAAATGCTCAATCATAGAAATACCTTTCTTGACTGGAAACGAAAGAGCTTCTTCTTCAGAGAGTCGGTTCTCTATGCTTTTCGTCATGTATTTGTCCTCCAACTTTTTCCAGAGACTTGATGCCATAGTCTCCTTCATGACAAAGTACTTCTGGTCCTTAGCTAAACACAACCGAATTGTGCCGCGGGCTTGACGATTTACATACTTCCAATCTTCATCAGAAATATCATTGGGTTTGGAACTCAAGGCAATATCAGATCCTTCCAGAAATAACAGATCCAAAACTTCGCATTACCACATGCCGAAGTTGTTGGTGCCGTCAAACTTCTCAATTTCAAACTTCACATTTGATATCGAGCTTCTGTGCCAAGAACTGCTGGTTGATGCCGAGGTCTGAGGTTCAGTTGACTGTTCCAAGATTTCTCCAGCTTTTGGATCTTCCATCGTGCCCGGAAATAGAGTTAATAAAGCTTGACTAAGTAAAACTAGTACTTACAAGTGGAATTAGCTGAAGCGGATGGCACGGTTGCGTCTGGAACGGTCGAAATAGCTGGAAACAAGTCCGACTCGGTCGAAAACGGGTGAAAATTACACTGAGTTAGGAATATTCCGTTAGTGTAACAGAATATTCTGCAGATAACGGAATATTCTCTGATGGTAACAGAATATTCTCCTAAGAGGCGACGTGGCAACAAATCACCACTGATGTGGCGCTGACTGGACGACGAGGTGGCGGCTGACTGGGCGCTGACGTGATTGATGACGTGGCGCTACAGTGTTGTCTTCTTCCTTGAAAAATTCTGGAAATTATTCCAGAGTTGACCGAAGCTAGAGAGTTCGTTTGAGCTCCGTTTGAGATGCGGTCACCGGCGTTGGAATCGTATTTCCGAGAGGAACACAACGGTACCCTCCGAACAGCGATTCAGGAACTTTGAAATTTCTAGACTTTACCAAAACCAAAGCTTTGATACAAATTTGTTGTGGAAATGACCAGAAATTAAACAAAAAAGTACACACAACACACAAACACAAATATTTACGTGGTTCGGAAAATTTCCTACGTCCACGGGAGGTAGCAAACTGATATTATTGAGAAATTATACAAATACAAAACAGAATTTCTCTCAACTCTCTCAAGAACTCTCTCTGGAAGCTTTGCTTCTCTGCTGCTTGTTTTCTCTTCTTTTCTTGCCTTGCTAAGGGTCTTATTTATAGGGGAAAGGCAGAGACAACCCTCCCCCATTTTCAACATGGTAGTTTGGTTTTTTCCCCATTGTCAACAATATACATTTCAAGGAGTTGGTGGGTGGTAGTTGAAGGATGTGGTAGGTGGAATTGAGCCAATTTGTCAACACTGATGATGTTTCTCGTATATATCAATGAACCACCTTGCCTCCAGCCTCAGCACCCTTCAGTGAAATGGAAGCTCCAACGCATGGTTTGCTAGTGTTGAAAGATATTCATCATCTTTGATGTGCTTCACTTTTTCTTTGAGGTATTCGGTTGTGAAATTTATAGCATCAAACAAGATGCTCTCTCCTTCTACACAATAGTATGCGGCTTCATACAAAGCAAGAATCCCCTTGCAATCGTCTCCAAATTTTCCCTTCTCGTCCTTGAAACTACTGAAAATTTCTACAAAAATGAAAAAAAAAAGCATTGATAAATTCAAACATATATAGAACAGATAGATTAAATATACACTAAGTTGCTAGAAATTAAATCAATTTTTTTTGAGATATATATACCTTGAGATATATCGTAACCATGTTGTCTGAGGAGTCCAAATTCGAGGGCTACAGCACATAAACTTTGTTGTTTTTGCATATTAATATTCCTGCATCTCTTGTCATATTGTTATGAAATTGGCGTGTTTTGATTCCTAGCGTAAATTCGAATTGAGAATAAAATATAAGATAAAAATAATGGACACAAAATTTACGTGGTAAAACTCTTATTGCGCTACTACAATAAATTACCTTATTAGCAACAAAAAATATGGTCACTAAAAGCGGAAAATTTCGTCACTAATTCATTTTAGTGACCAAAAATGTTGTCGTTCCCATTCTACACTAAAAGTCCGTTTTTAAAAGTAATTAGTTGCCACCCAAAAAATTGGTTACTAATTATCCATAATATTAGTGACTACAAATTTGCTTGCTAATTGTGATCATAATTAGTGACCAATATTTCATCACTTATAATTAAAAATTGTGGTTACTAAATCTAATAATTGGTTCTAAAAAGCAATAAGTATTAGTGACTTACGGGCAGTCTCTAAAAATAATTAGCTACCATACAAAATATTGGTTACTAATTGTTCGAAACATTAGTAACTAAATATTTAGTAACTAATTGAGATCACAATTAGTGACCAATATTTTTATTACTTATAGGTAAAAGATATAGTTACTAAATAATGTAATTAGTCTTAAAAACTAATAGTATTAGTGAGGAATTTGTCACTCACAATCCTCTTTTAGAAATAAAAATCTGGTTACATATATATTATTATCGGTCACTAATGAGATTTTTATTAGTAATGTAACGTTGGTCACTAGCTATTTAGTTTTTCATTACTAAAGAGCAATATAATTAGTAATGAAGATTTGATGACTAAAAAAAATATTACAATTAGTAATTAATATTTTGAGCACCGAAAATTAACAAATTTTGTTACTAAATCAATTAATTAGTCTTTAAGTCTTCTTTTGCCATAACATATAATGTCACAAATATACTCCATTTGGTCACTATTATTATTATTATTATTATTAATGGACCCTTGATTTTTGTCCTTTCCTTTTCACCCTTCCTTTTCAATAAATGTAGTAAATTGAATACCCATTATTCCATTAACAATTAGTGGTATCTGTACAGGATCATGAACTCAAGCAATATATGATCCATATTCCTACTTTAGTGTCTCGAAACATTCATAAATGAAAAATGAAATTAATTTAAAAGCATAACCGGATTATAATCATATATAATAATATAAAATTAAATATATAATTAACTCTATATCTTCATGCATTTACACATAGTATTAAATTTTCCATTTTCCATTTTATATCTTTTTGCATTCCTCCCTTTCATCTTATATATATATATATATATATATATATATATATATATATCATATTTAATAGGTTAATATCATTTCTTCAACCATTCATCAAAATGTGCATTCTATTTTATAAAGGTACATTCTTTTGATTATTAATTGTAATAATTTTTAATAATATATTTTTTCTTGAATCAAGATATAATCATGTAATTAATGAGTTAGTGAATAAATTCTCTTAACCAATCTCAAAATTGATTTTAAATTATTATTATTATTATTTGAAGTACTACATTATTTGGTAAGTTTAAAAAACAAACCATATTTTTTTCCAACAAACCATAAATTATTAGTTTTTTTAAAAGTATTGTAAATTTATTGTAATATTTCAAAAGGCATGTCATAATTTGTTTTTTTTGCCAACAAGCCATAAATTCATATTAATTTGTTTTTTGTTTAAGTATTGTTAATTGTAGTAGTTGTAATATTTTAAAACAAAATTATTGTTAATTACTTATCAATATAATATATATTATAATATTTGGTAAGTTATTAATTGTAATAATTTTTAATAATATAATTTTTTTCCTAAATAAAAAAAATATAGGTAATCAAGAGGCAATTACGTAATTAATGAGATAGTGAATAAATTCTCTTAACCAATCTCATAATTGATTTTTAATTATTAAGTATTTGTTTTTGAAGTATTACATTTGGTCAGTTTAAAAGACAAGCCATATATATATATATATATATATATATATATATATATATATATATTTGCCAACTAGCCATAAATTAATATTAATTATTTTTTTTAAGTATTGTTTATTAGTTGTAATATTAATAAAAAAATATTGTTAATTAGTTAACTATATGATTCATTTAAATTGTATTAGATTTGCATAATTTAAATGAATGGATTAGAGTATTGCCATATTATTTGGGCACCAAATTTGGGTAAAGTAACATTAATCTTATAATATTTGGTAAGTTACTTTTTTTTGGTTAATTAAGATAATTGATTCATTATCTCATTAGTTATGGAATTGACTCTTAATTTTTATTTATTATCCCATTAATTAATTAAAAATAATAAATCTCAAGCTAACCCTTCATAGTCAATTTAGTAAAAAATAAATCATTTCCTATTCAATTATCTCATTTTTATTACCTTTTATATAATTTTTGTTGGGTTTGAAAATCCTGCTAATTTCTACCCAAAATAAAAGATCAAAACTCTCTTTCTCTATTGCTAGGTTTATTTCTTTGTTTGTTTATCACTCAATCTATACACTTTGACGCCAATGTTTATCCATCATCTCATTGTTTCACCTCTTCCGGTCACCACCTGTCCAAATCCCACAACCCAAGAAATCTACTAAAGGTTCGTAATTTATGATTTCACATTTATCTATTTCAATTTTTTTAAACATTTATATTTTGACGTGTTATATTTCGTTGTATCCTTCTTCTTTTTTATTTTTTATGATTAATGGATCTCCATGGTAGGTTTTAAGTGTAAGTATGTGATTTGATTTGGGTATTTGAGTTATTTTATTTTATTTATATATCTATGTATAATTAATGTAATACAAATTACAATACATTGTCACGCATCTCTCTGTGTAATATCTCATGTTTGTTTTGTATTGAATCAGATTCATTTGACTTTATCTTTAAATTTTCAAATTCAAGTCAGCTAGAGAAATCAAAGAAATGGTTTTGGGTATTGCTCATCGCAAAATCATCTTGGTATTTTTTTTTAAAAAAAATTCGGTTTCATTTAAAACTACAGTATTGATGTATGTATTTAACAGGTGCTCTAGCTACCAATTTATTTAGGTATTTATACATATATGATAGGTTTTAATGATTTTATTTATTATTATTATTATTATTATTATTATTAAGTTGCGATAAATTTGTTTAACTTGATTTTCTTCGTAGTCTTATTTCGTCAAAGATCTAGGATTGAATTAGAACATCAATTTAGAGAGTATAAATCAACGGTTTGAATGACTTGAATTCGAAATTTCAGAAAATTGTTAAATTTGTGGTTGAAAACTTTATTTTATATATTTCAAATGTAATTACAGAAATTTGAAGTCGATTGATTTTTTAGTGCCTCTTCTTTTTCTAATACATGTTAATGTCAATGGTAAGATTATAAACGAAAGTAAAAACAAAGGAATACACACGAATTTTTAAAAAAAAATAAAATTCAATAATGATTGCATTATGTTTTGCCGTACCTGCACATCGTACTGGCTGGAAACTAGTATATTATAAAAATCAAATCACATGCAATATTTGGAAAAAGTCAACACTTTCGCTCATCACATGTAATAAGATATTTAAAAGTTTAGATAGAGTTAAGCTTAATAGAGGATCCTGATCACCCGTCCAGAACCCACATGCAATGTTTTGGAAAAAGAAACCACATGCAATGTTTTGGAAAAAACACTTTCGCTCGTTTCATGTAACAAGATCTTCAAAAGTTTAGATAGAGTTTAGCTTAGCAGAGGATCCTAATCGCCCGTCCGGAACCCATATGTAATGTTTGGAAAAAGATAAAAGAGTAAGAAAAAAAAATCACAGACCATTGTTTTGAGTGCAGTAAAAACAAGATTGACAGCTATAGGGGCCCACCCATTAACTTTTGAGTATTTACTATATTATAAAATCACTGAAACTTAAGGCCTCGTCCTGCAGCTGTTTTTTTTTTCGTTTTTGTTTTCCAAAAACGATTTCGAATTCGCGTTCGTTTAACCGTTTTTCATTTTATTTTCGAAAAACAAAAAAAAATTGAAAAACACAATTAGTGTTAAAAGTGAAAATTTGAAAAACATTTGAAAGTTGTTTTTCGTTTTACGTTTTTGTTTTTTTTTTTCACTTATTTTTTTTTTATAAAAAAAAAATCATTTTTTTTCTTACTTTTCTCCATCTTCCCGTCACTATTCTTCTTCATCTTCTTCAGACTCCTTTTCTTCTTCATCTTCTTCTAGACCCCTTTTCTTCTTCTTCTTCGCCGATCCGTTTCTTCTTCTTCTTCTTCTTCGCCTCTTCACCGCCAATCGGCTTCTTCTTCTTCTTCTTCTTCGCCGCCGATCAGCTTCTTCTTCTTCTTCTTCGCCTCCGATCAGCTTCTTCTTCTTCTTCTTCTTCTCCTTCTTCTTCTTCTTCTTCTTCTTCACCGAGTCCACTTATTAGTCATCCAACGAAGTTAAAAACTTCCTTTCCTTGAAATTTTACTGAACTTTGTTTGAATACCAGCTTTTCAATTTCCTTTCCTTCCACTTCCAGTGTAAAAGACTCATTCAAGCTTAAAAATTTCAGCCTCCTAATGACATCTATGGCTAGTGAACATATTCCTTCAAAAGTTGTATATACACTGTTCGGAAGTCCTAAACGAATTGGTGTTTCAACAATTGATTCCAATTAACTACGCTGGATATGTGATTGATGTTAAAAAGGGTGTGACTAAAAATGGTTATTTTACAGGTAATGGTACTTCTCATGATGATTGCAGTGACGATGTGTGTACTAATGATGCACCTACATGTTCTTCTTGAGGGAGTTTACTAGATATGCGTTTTGTGATTGGTGTTTTAAAATTTTGTAGCAATGAAAGATGTCCTTAACTGGGAAGAAGATACCATGCATTGATTATAAAGAGTGAAGTTAGTGTTAATCAGTTTGTAGGAACTAGTCTTGTTGGTATGTTTGCTAAATGTGGAGATATGAGTTTACTAGTAGCACGTTTAACTCCAAATTTTGTTAACTTAACTCCAGTTTACTGAATTTCATGTGTAATGTTCTGGTGACTCACTTTTATTCAAATTATATATATATATATATATATATGTATATATGTATGTATTCGGTGAATCAATTTTCTTCTCTGATTCATTATTATATTTTTCTCTTTATTTTTACAACAATTTTTAAATTATGAGTTATTTGATAATTATTTGGGATGAATTATTGACTCCCTTTTATTCAAATTAAAAATTGCAATAGAAAAAATATAAGAAAAATTATAATTTTTGATATTTTTCAGTTATTCTACCAGACGTGTTTTTACTGTTTTCATTTTCAGAATTCAACTTTCAGTGAAGCTACCAGACGCGTTTTTACTGTTTTCAATTTCAGGATACAGTTTCCCGTATATGCTACCAGATGCGTTTTCAGAATTCGAAAAACAAAAAAAAACATTGTTTTCATTTTCATTTTTATTTTCGAAAAACAGTCACTGAAAAACACTTACAGGACAGACCCTAAACTTCACAAAAAAAAATTTCTTTGGCCCCTATATACATCCGCCCATGGCCAAATCCATATGCAATATCCGGAAAAAGTCAACATTTTCACTCGTTACATGTAACAAGATCTTCAAAAGTTTAGATAGAGTTTAGCTTAACAGAGGATCCTTTTGGACCACTTTTTCTATATGTTGAGACTGATTCATTAAGTCTGTAGATGCTCTTTCAGCAATTTTGTGAGGGTCATATGATTTTTATCTATTCCTAAATGTATTAAAAACGCGCACTTCTTGCCATCCCTAAGTTATCCCTAACTTTTCTCCGACTTTTAAATCCATCAACAATGAAAGTAGTCGCTGCGTGGTGTCTAGTCGGCTTACTAAAGAGAAATCAATGTAAATAATAAGTTGTATCTGTTGTAGGAGAATATTCTAACCATGTATGAAATAATTTAAACCAAGAACTCTGAAAGCTGCGTTTATGAGAATCTCCAGATTTTAATAATCATCAAGAATAGGTTGGAATGGACCAACTTTAATATAAGCTCGGCGAATTTCTTCACGTTCATTGACGGGATAATCCCATATTTGTCGACGTAATCATGGGTCATGCACTAAAGATTTATTATCTTGGTTGATATCCTTTGTTGGAGATTTCGTTGATTGATTTTAGAAGCTAGAATATTAATATTAGATGTTGACAAAGATGAACCGGCTTGTGAGGCTTTAATTCTTTTAAAAAATTCATCAATTGTCGATGGGTTTCTCATCTAAAAATTAAATAAAAAAATCAAACTAATTTAAATAAATAAACATTTAAATAAAAAAGTATAATAAATGTAGCAAAATCATATATATATATATATATATTAAAAGAAGAATTCATTAAAGAAATCATATTAATAAATTATAACCTAAAAAAATAACAAATATAAAAAACTTAACATATTTATTAATTTATAATCTCATAACTGAAATTATTTAGATTGATGAACTAAAGAATAAGAAGAATTCAATTGTAGTAGTATGAATGAAATTGCTTAAGAGTATAACTAGAAAAAAAATAAAGAATATATAAATAAATATATATATATATAGAGAGAGAGAGAGAGAGAGAGAGAGAGAGAGAGAGAGAGAGAGGGTAAGATTAGTTCATGATATCTAGGAAATCAAATCAAATCTTAAGAGGAATATATTTTCTATTCTAAGTAAAATAGGAATACATAAAATTAGATTTTTTTTATTTATTATAATATTAATATTTTTTATTTGAAAGCAACATACCTTCTTGGCTACTTAACGCACACTCGGCTACGAAACAAAAAAAAAAGAACGAAAAAAGAGAAATGAAAAGAAGATGACAAACTTACAAAGTACAAACCTCTTGAAAATAGGATTCACACTTCACAGACCACTGTGTTAGTGTGTAGTAAAAACTAAAAACAAGATTGACAGTTATAGGGGCCCACCCACTAACTTTTGAGTACGTAATATATTATGGCAGAACCCACATGCAACGTCACTTTCGCTCGTTTTATATGTTATAAGATCTTTATAAGTTTAAATAGAGGTTAGCTTAACATAGGATCCTCATCCACCGTCCATAACCCATATGCAATGTCTGTCAAAAGTACGAGAAAAAAAATCTCAGACCACAGTTTTCAGTGCAGTAAAA
Organism: Dipteronia sinensis; assembly: GCA_033220585.1. NCBI lineage: Eukaryota > Viridiplantae > Streptophyta > Magnoliopsida > Sapindales > Sapindaceae > Dipteronia > Dipteronia sinensis. Next base: position 4,155,116 of record CM065641.1, on the reverse strand, counting down.
ACAAGATTGACAGCTATAGGAGCTGGGAAAAGTCAATATTATCATTCATGTAACAAGATTTTCAAAAGTTTAGATAGAGTTTTGCTTAGCAGAGGATCCTGATCACCAATCCAGAACCTACATACAATGTCTGGAAAAAGTCAACACAATAATTCTGACAGCTCTCCCCTCACCAATTTATCATATAATTATGTCTTCTCTCTAAGAGTGTATTTGGTAGAAAGGAAAGAAAATATGAAGTTAGAAAGATTTGGAGGGATAGAAAATATGAGGGAAAGAAATCCCATAAGCTGTTTGGTAAACAGGAAGAAAATGAGATTTTTTTTTTTCAATTTAATTATTTTGTCCTTACATTATAGTTTATACATTAAAAAAGAAGGACAAATTTGTAATTTTAATTAAACCTAAAAGCATTCCCTCATTTCCCTCCATTTTCCATATGCCAATGATGCAGGATATGACAAACTACCTCTCGAAACTTGAGTCCTTGTGAGGCCGAACACAATTACAAATCCACATCCAATCAAGGCAAAGGCAGCAAGCATAATATAATACTTTTACATTCCACAAAGTCCATTTAGTTTAACAGGCATTACAATCATAAAATAAACGTTCGTTGACATGGTTTCATATTGGATAACATCCCCATCAAAACAAAGCAAACTTTTAAAAATTTACCTAACACTTTCTTACTCAAAACTAATGAAATGTTATTTTTAATCTCACACGCACACTTGGTATGTTGAAATCACTACATTTTTTTTATCGTGAACAAAGTTATGGAATGGGATTAATAATTAATGACAATACACGATGTTTAGTCTCTTTGTTTGGGACACCATATCCATCTCCAAATTGGTAGATGCACTGAGCCGTCCTTGCAGCATTCACGGCAACTCCAACAAAAGTGTCGGACAAGTGATGGTTTCCGATTCGTTCTTTGTTCAGTTTCAACCATGTCGCATATATCAATTCCCGTATATATTCACGAGCCTCTTCTTCCGAAACTCCAGTTTCGTACATATAACACTGGATCGATTTAGGAACATCTCCTCTCTTCATCTCATCCTTAATAATCATATTAAAAAAAACAGATCGAGTTAATTATTTTTTCCAAATAATGGGATATAATCATTCAATAAAACTACATATATTTTCAAAAAAAAAAACTATAAATCATTTAGGGTTGTGGAAAATGTAGCTTGTGTACCGATGATGTTCCGAGATCATCTGCAAGTCGTAAAATAACCGATGAGCAACGAATTATGCCAGGGTGTTCTTCCAAGTATTCCAAACCTTCTTTTGTTATTGTATGATTTGTAATTAAAAAATAAGCATGCACTAGAAGGATAGGTGCCGCTATTGAAACCCATGCATTATCAATGTATTCTTCAAGGGTTGGAGTGTATCCGCTGTAGTACCACTTCGCTTCCAATAAATAGGCATTACATAAATTTGCCCACTGTAACATTAATTTGCATAGCAGTAGGTAGAAGGAAATTAGATAAATTAATACAAATTAAATGAAAGAAATATTTATGGGGAATATATAGATATATATATATATATATATATATATAAAAATAGAAGAATTATGAAGAGCAAATTAAATTAACCTCTCTCCGTAGGTATGCAATGATGTCATGTTCTTGATCTTTGAGACAAACAAAAGCCACTTCGTTTACGGTATTGTAAAGAGCAAGATAACATATCTTCATATAGTATGGAAGTCGCTCCATTGCAGTGATGTCCCATCTGAATTTGTATTGCAAATAATTAGTAGAAATAGCTAATACAGATATATACAGTAAAGTTACATATCTTGAATTTGTGATGCTCATAGGGGTACTATATAGGACTGAGCCGTAGATTTTTTTGGTCATATTAATTTTGAAAACACTTTTAATTGGTATAATAATCAAAAAGAAAAATACAAACAAAAAAATATGAGAAAATATTATTGTTTATAATTAAAAAAATTGCAATTAATTAACAAAATATGTAAAGTGAAATGAATACACAGTGTTTATAACTTGTAAAAAAAAACTAGGATTTTAAGTTAAAAAGGCATTATAAAATTATTAAAATATAATAAGGTTATATTAGATACTTTAAATGTTTTTCTCTTTTAAAAAAAGCTCAAAAAATCCCAAAATAAATTTTGAGTTTTCTCACTATACATTTTGAAGAAGTTGGTCTAGTGGTTTGCTCCTCGCACAAACACTTTGAATTCAATTTTTCGTTTTGCGTCAACAATTCCAAACCCTAATTTGAAGCCAATGAATCAGAATAAAATATTCTCAAAATTTTCTATTGATACAACATACTGGTTTTTTCCATTCATTCATCATTTGAGGATCAGTCGTGGTCTTACAAACTCTCTCGATGGTATGGACGAATCCTTGTTTCATATAAATGTGTAAAAGATGCTAGCCGCACTTAAAAGCCAGAGGACTGTACCGTTGAGTTAGCAACCCGAATAATTCGAAGGTTGTGAGTTCAAGTCTACCCTTTCTTTAATTCCCGAGTTATTGTAATATTTAAAAAGAAAATTAAAAAAAAAAATCTTTAGAATTAAAATCTATTTAGCTACCACCAACCTCTCAACTGCATCTGTGAAGAGCTCGAGTTCATCCAAAGTACCATAGACATCATAAATATCATCAATGGTTGTTATTAATGCATTGAGCTTTGTGGATATCCTCCTGCAATAACCAAACTGAGGTTCGAATATCGCCCCCAATGTCCAAAAGAAACCCTCCATCAACCTGTCCCTCGCAAAATTCAACTTCTCCCCCAGACCCGTATTCCTCCACCACCTGTATAAATCAATATTAGTTTCATCAATCATGGAAGGAATTAATATAATGGCACTCTAGCTATCACCAAGCATGCATGCATTATGTTATGTACGTACGTTGACGCATGCTTCAGATCTTCCTGGTGTGTTGCTTGAACTACATTGAAGTCCAGTTTAGCAAGCTCAAGCAACACAGGATTCATGTCCTGATGATGTTTCTCGTATACATCAATGAACCACCTTGCCTCCAGCCTCAGCATCCTCCAGTGAAATGGAAGCTCCAAAGCATGGTTTGCTAGTGTTGAAAGATATTCATCATCTTTGCTGTGCTTCAAGTATTCTTTGAGGTATTCGGTTGTGAAATTTATAGCATCAAACAAGATGCTCTCTCCTTCTACACAATAGTATGCGGCTTCATACAAAGCTAGAATTCCCTTGCAATCATCTCCAAAGTTTCCCTTCTCGTCCCTGAAACTACTGAAAATTTCTACAAAATTGAAAAAAAAGAAAAGAAAAAGGCATTGATGAATTCAAACATAGAACAGATAGATTAAATATTAAATCATTTTTTTTGGAGATATATATAAACCTTGAGATATATCGTAACCATGTTGTCTGAGGAGTCCAAATTCGAGAGCTACAGCATATAAACTTTGTTGTTTTTGCATATTAATATTGCTGCGTCTCTTGTCATATATTGTACCCAAAATACTTTTGATTTCATGGTCAAAGTGATAAGATAAACCGAGTCTTTGCAAAGTTTCAATGAGCTCCATTTGATGTAATGGATCCGCCCCTTTTACAAGCATTGCCCTTACATCTTTCTTCAACTCTTCGACTCTTTTTGCATATGTTTTTCCCTACAAAATTAAATGGAAAATTAATCTTTCTGTTAACAGTCAAAATGCTGCTTATAAGAATGAGAATATATATATATATATATATATATATATATATATATATATACTATACCGCAAAGTCACTGCTTAGTGATTGAATGCGATCGTGGCTCCACAGTGTAGGTTTGAAATTGGCAGTTCGCCTAGTAATGGGTTGCTGATGATCATGAGACATCATTTTGGTGGAAGCCATGCTCCGATGGACTCGAAAATGAACAAAGCCACGGCCAAAGGATGATGATCCGAGGACAACGTGACTCGGCAGAAATGCATTCAGTGAATTAAGGGACTGAAGAGCCATTCAAAAATCTCCTTAATTTCAACAAAAAGGGGTGTATTTTTTCTAAACAAAGAAAAATATTACAGTTTTTTGCTACTGACTTGGACTAGGTATTTTTTGCTACTGACTTGGACTACGTATTCAGGCTAGCTATATATAGGCACACAGGCACAGCTATCAGAGAATGACGTCACAGTGATCACGTCAGGTTTTTATAAGGTTACTTTTGAGAATGACGTCACAGTGATCCCATCAGGGTTTTTATAATGTTACTGTGAGAATGATGTCACAGTGATCACGTCAGGTTTTTTTATAAGTTTACTTTGTAAACGGTCATCAAAAGTATCAAAAGTACATACTTAGAGTCTTGGATGCTTTCGATGCATGCACTGTAAATTGTAAATTGTCCACCCTGATACTGCCACATCAGAGTGGGTAATACATGTGCATCCTGCTGCACCAAGTTTTAGCATTGAAATGTAAAGTTTACGGTGAAAGTTTAGATTGTGTTTGTTTGTCAGAAGTTGATTGTGTTTGTTGATGTAGGCATTAATCCGTGTCGAACATTGAAGAACCAATAAAAGGTTGTTAAGTCACACTACAACTAATTTGAGCTATTGGGATAAGAATCGTAGGGATAATTTTTTTTCGTACTAATAGAATGTCTATTAGGATAAATTTTGTTTCATCAAAAGATGTTTTCTTTTTATTTAAAATTATAATAATTAATTAATTTTGTTGATATTCTTGATTTTTGTTTAAAGTTTTTTCTAAGAAATAGATTAATAATTAAATTACCATATAAATTAAAAAATGATGCAATATGAATTATTTTGTTCGTTGAATGTGGTTCTCTATCGAGATGAATAACAATCTTAAATATGTTGTGACCTTAAATATTATAATCCACAACCACTTTTAGAAAAGTAGTTGTACATTTCCCACTCTTTTGCATATGATTTAAAAAATAGTTTTATTAAATTCTCCTATGAACATTTTTAAATTTTTTGATGAATAGAATGAGTTAAAACTTTTCAAACAAGTTTTTTTTTAAAAAAATTTCCTTCAAATTTTGATTTAAAATAATCAGTGAAAATTTAAAAACATATATATGTTATATATAAAATTTGTGTAATTGTTAACATAGTTGAACTTGTAGCCTACTTGTAAAGTATGTCACTTGTGTGAATGATGATCAAAGAAGAACGAAGAAGAAGAAAATAAAATAATAATATATTTTTTTAATGATGGTGGGTCCCATGGAGGAAATTAAATGGAGGGGTTGAGTTTCACGTTACCCTTTAAGAGGGTAATGTGATTCCCATGGAATTCGATCATTTTCTTAGAAAATAAAAAACCTAAACATGGGAATACTATCAGATTCCCATTTTCATTCCCGTGTAAACATTACCCCATACCGAAAAGTCTCTACAAGTAAATGTTGAAAACTTAAAGAACCAAGCAAGAAGAGAAGCAATGGCTGCAAGAAAAGCTGGAATACGTAGAGCTGCTCCATCGCTCTCCAACGGTGATGGTGCAATTCCCCCGACATCTTCGGCTGCATTCGCGGCCCCAAAAGTAATGACAGCCAGAAGAACCATGATGTAGATGGTGAAAGTCGTGCTCATTTTGTAACCCTCGATTGATAAACAAGAAGTGCAAGTGGGAAGATGATCAGTCAATGTAAACAAACAGAAGAGGGCCTTGTTTAGAGCGAGTAAAAAGAAACTGTGCAGATGGTTTTATAGGGACATTTTGTATGTACAATTAATAAGTCTGCCAACTATTTTGTGTTGGTTTAATCGCAAACAAAATCATTTGAAGGTGGTCTGGAGTGCTGTCAACATAATTTTTATTTTTCACTCCACTAAACTCTAAACCAGTCTGGACAGACTTTGTAATGCTTTTAGTGCTGGCTATAATATTTCTCATGCTTTTAGTGGAAACAGAAATGTAAATTAATCACATAATTAATTCAAAGCTTGCTTTTCAAGAAATGAGGGCAATGTTAGGGTATCAGAGGGCTGATTTTTGAACTGATATACAAACATTATATGAACATTATTTATTCAATCTGCCATGTGGTCAGTAGTACCCTTTAAATTAAAGAGCATATATTTTTTCTGAATATGTGGCTGGGCATGGAATGGTTTGGCTTGTGAGTTGTGGCATGGCCAACAATTTTTTGCTAGACATCCTGGATTCCTGGGCGGTTTACCTATACACTTTCCTTCATTTGAGATCATTCATTCAGGTTTCTACCTCCAACTTCATTGGTAAAATGAAGAGAGCAATTGATTTTTCAACTTCTCAAATTCGCTTTTTTATGAAATGCAGACAAGACTTGTTCTGCAAAGAACAAACAGATGAAGACATACAACACTGGATAAACAGATGAAGACAGACAACATTAGATCATCAGGTGCATTCAATGGTTTAAAATGCAACGTTGGATTTTTTTTTTTTTTTCAAATCAAGACGCTTTTACTAGATAAGAATTGAACTATTGATCGGGCCAAATATGTTGTATATTTAGGCCCTCAGATCCTTACCTTTTGTTCTGTTCTCGGGTGTTTTTGTATCTCTTATGGGTTGTTTTATGCTTATTTATAGGAAATGATGTAAGGACAGGTTTGGAAGCATATGGTGGTGATTCCAGCAGAAAAGAAGCACAAACACCTCTACAGTGCGGGTCAAGTGAGGGTCCAGTGCGGGTCGCAACCGCACTCCAGCCGCACTCCAGCCGCACTCATGTGCAAAGCCGGGGAAGAGTGCAAGTACAGAGATAAAGTGCGGGTACTGTGCGGGTTATCCAACCGCACTCCACCCGCACTTGTATCAAGAACAGAAGAGCAGAGTTGCACCTGACATCAGAGTGCGGGTACTGTGCGGGTCATCTAACCGCACTCTACCTGCACTTGTATCAAGAACAGAAGAGCAGATTGCACCTGACACTAGAGTGCGGGTACTGTGCGGGTCATCCAACCGCACTATACCCGCACTTTGGCTCAAGACAGAAGGTAGATCTTTCACCTGACAGGGAAGTGCGATCACAGTGCGACAACAGTGCGACTCCAAGTGCGGGTACAGTGCGGGTAATTCAACTGCACTCCACCCGCACTCCTGCCATGCTCCGAGAACTGAAGTTGCAGTCAACCCATACAGTGCGGGTACAGTGCAGGTAAATCACCCGCACTTCGAGCGCGCCAGTCTGATTTTCAAAGCTTAAGTGACCTATTTTTGTATTTAGTATAAATAGAAAAGGATAGAAACGTTTTAAGGAGCTTTTGACTCCGTTTTAGACAGATTAGACATTCTTAGATCTAGTTTCTCTCTTTACCTCTCATCCACACATTCTCTACTCAACTTCAAGGAAGTTAGGAGATTGGAGCCACTTCAAGGAAGGAGATGTTCTCCAAGGATTATTTCTTTCTCCTCTCTACTAATTTCCTAGTTGTAATGAGTAGCTAAATCCCCTCTAAGGGGTTGATGGAGTAGTTAGTTTAATATTGGGCTTGTACATAAACTTGATATTATATTGATATTCATGTCTATCTTCCATTAATCTATTCTTGTTGTGAATGTTTATCATTGATTTCTTGTGTAGATACATGATCTTTGCAAGATGTCTTTGTATTATGTATGAGTATTCCATCTAGATATACATGATGTTTAGTTGTTTAATGCTCTAAGGAATGGACGGAAAGTCATGAATTCCGACTCTTAAACCGCGGTTTTAATCTAATCTCGATCGTGTTTCCGGCACTATACATCCTTGGTCGGAACCGTGAGAGAGTTAGAAGTCATCACTATACATCCTAGGGTGACTATCTTTAATCAGTTGAGTCAATGTTAGGTAGACGAGCTTCATTTCTAGAATCCGGTAAACAATCAACTCTATACATCCTAGGTTGGTAGTTTACAAGGATTAATCCCTAATAGGTGGTCCGCACTATACATCCTAAGCTGGCCACCTTCTAGGGATAAATAACCGACTCTATACATCCTAGGTCGGTTACCTTGAAAAGCCGTGCTATTGACAAGTTTGTTGCATTGCCCAGTATTTGCTTTCGAATCCATTAACTCCTTAGTTTCCATCATCTATATATCTTTCACTCCATATTCCCCTTTCATTCTATTTACATATTTAATTTAGTATTATTTAGAGTTGGTTCACAATCTACATTTTCATCAATTCATGTTTTGCTATTATATATATATACATACCATTGCTTTAGCATTAACTAATTTGGCTAACTCCGCTCCCTGTGTACGACACCCACTTGCCACTATATTTACGTTTTCAAACTGATTTAGGCTTAGTGAGGTTTCTTAAAATATTATTGACGGACTGATCTTTTAAAAACGACATAAGGGAAAAAGGTCTTTGTCAACTATGTGTCTCTGTGTTCCTAGTTCCATGAAGTTTAATTTCTTGGATAAAGTTAATGTATGCATATATCTATTGAATTTTACACAAACTAACTATTATCACAATTTTTACTAAAGTGATAGTAACAATTGAGTTGACTGTCGCATTATTTGTCAATCTGAGATTCTCAGCTACCAACTAAACTGTTATCAGGAATTGTGATGACAATATCTAAATAAGAATTGGCGTTCAAGCTCTTTCACAAGGGTTCACATATCAATATATTCACAGCAAAAATATAATTCAAGAGCAGATGATTATCTAACTGAGACATGCAAAACTAATCATCTAATTCAAATCATAAATGACAATTCTGTACTGTACAATAGAACTGGAAGTCTACAAAGCCAATACAATACACAATGCAATTTTGCACCAAAGATGAGAAATGTAAGTTATGTATGACATACTAGATCTGCTAAAGTCAATGCCCACTGGAAAAAAAAATAGTGTCATCACTTTCCAGACAATGTCTGTTCAGCATTGGATGCAGCTTTTTGTTTCTCCAGCAATTTGCGAAGATAAGCCAGCCTAAGCTTCTCACGACGAGTTTCTGCTTGCTCTTGCCTGCGCAATTTGAGCTCAGATGCCTGTTCCCTGGCTTGATTTACTTCTTCATGAACTTCCCTGAAAAAGATAAAAAACCATGGTATATGCCTCAGTTTTACGACATATAGATAGATCACAGTGTATGAAGTGCACAAGCAGACTACAAGGATAAGATCAAACATAGGAAACAATGACAAGATAAGCCAAATTTTGTGCAACAGATCGAATATCCAGCTGTTGTACAGAATTTGTTTTGCTCAAACTACATTTGCAAACATTCATATTTCAATGGCCCTCAACTTCTCTAGCATGACACTAGCTCTTGAAGAATTTTTTCTTTGTCTTCACCAAAGTGCAATTCTATGTACAGATAACTCAAAAGTGAATTTCTCTTCCCAAACATTTCCATTTTCTCTTTTTACATATATTTTCCCTACTTCTCTCTCTTTATCCATCACAAATTCTAACTTGAAGAGGAATATCTCTTCGGTTCCTACTTATGTTACCTGCTCTCTAAATTGCTTCTCTATCCATTCCTTAAGGATGGCTCAGTTCTCTCTCTCACTATCTTTGCTTCATTTGACTACTCTTTGTACAAGCTAACTCTCTTTAGTGGCATATTCTCTTATTTATTTGATTGGTAACATATTGAAAACCTTCTTAGGCATTAATCAGACAACTTAATTTATCCAATTATTTAAAATGACATATTACCATATAATTTATAATGATAAACTTAAGAACCAGGTGCATTTGTAAACCATTGCAGCAGCAATCATGCTGAATAGATCACAAACTATTCCAAGCCGGCCCAATGGTTGCTTTAGATTAAATATAAGCATCAAGTTTATACATTACATATTTACATCCAACCCCGAATTTTAACAATCGAAACCTGCACCCCATTGACCATTGTAATTTGAGTCAACACTCTAGTGTCATTACATCTATTTCTCAGTAAAAACAATACCAACATGCAATACTGAAATCCTAGCAAAATAGTAATAACTTGATGAATAAAACTTTACCTCACAAAACGTTTATGTTCGTCATTGTCAAATGCACCAGCTGTTCGCCCAGGCGCAACAAATTTCACATTAAAGAATGCAGAAGCATCATTCTTACTATTTTCATCTTCTGGTGGTACACCAGCAGAATCATCACAACCTTGTGGCTGCTGTGCCTCTTCCTTGTCCAGACCCTTCTGGAAAAAGTCAACACAATACTTCTCATTATCTTCCTCATCCGACAGCTCTCCCCTCACCAATTTATCATATAATTCTGCCTTCCTCTCTAAAGCTGCACGGCTGACTGATCCATCTTGAACCGCTTTCAGCTCAAGCTTATCCCTGGATACAGACAAGAATGCATTTATTCATATTAGCAATTGAGTTATTACTTATTTGGAACTATACACAGAACTGAGAAATGTGATTGGAAATTATGAAGGGATAGTGACAATAGAATCTCCAACATCAAACTTAAAAGAGAAAAACAGAAGTCCTATTCTGCAAGATGAACACATAAAAACAACTTTTGCAAAGTGTATACCGTAAATATTACTGCAATAAAAAGACATCACTGAGCAGGCATATTTGATTTCAACAAGTAGAGAAAACCTTCAATGAAATGGGTATACCATGTTATCCTTACGAATGTCCAACAGCATCCTGCCACATGCGTTTATGTATGAATTAAATTCAAAATTACCATCATAATTGTTAATTTTCAAGAAAAATGCATACACGGCAAATTGTTATTAGACAAGTGTATGGATGACGTGGTACACCCGTCCACTAAAATGAGCATGAGAAACCAATGAGTCACACCTATATTTGCTAAGAATTTTCTCCTGCATTAAAAAGAGAAAACATAGCTACAATTTCTAAGTTGCAAGTAAAATAACACTCTGCCAATCTTAGATTATTAGACCTATCGGCTATTGCAAACTGTCAGCCTGGTTACAACGCGTTGCTTACAGTTGTAAGACATTTTTTAGGAACAGCTATAACACCATCCATAACTACAAAAGCTAAATTTTTTAAGACTTGAAAGAATTTCAAGATAAGTTTTCATATGCACAAAATAAATTTAAATGTTGAACCAAACTAATACTGCATCATGTTCGTCGATCACAAAGTAACCCTAAACAAAACTAAAATTGAAAATAACCCTAATGTTTGATTACTTCAAAAAATTAAAATTAAAAATGAAAGAGACAGAGAGGAACACACTTGAAAGCGCGGGCATCGACGCCGCAGTTCTTAGCGGAGAAGGAATCGCGTGGGGTTATCTTCTTCTTGGCTCTGTGGAACTCAACATCAGGACCGCCCAATTCCCTTGATTTCTTGGTCTCTTCCTGTGATTTGTAAACCTGCGCTTTGAGTTCCAAGATCGACGAGGGACCCACTCCCTCTATCGACCGTTGTTTCTTCGGCATGATCGATGATTCCGTTAACCATCCCAGCGATTCCACTACCACTCTCTTCTTTCTTTCTTGCTCCTCCGCCATTGCTCTTCTTTTTTAGTTTCGATTTTTCTTCTTCGGCTAACGAATTATGATTTACCGGCGGTCCTCGACAAACGACATGTCGTTTAATTTGGCAATTTACTATTACAACCTCTAATCGGGTTAACCCGATTGGTTCTTCACTTAGAAAACTATCCAGCTAATAAACCGGTAAACTCGGGTCATATCTATACCGTTTAAGGCCCAGTTGGTTAGCCCATCCGTAGTTTCTATAAGAGGTTTCAAATCAATTTCATTGCTTGACAATTTAAAATTAAATAAGATGTATTAAAAAAAAATTAAATAAGATATCAAATTAAAGATCTAATGCTCCAATTTTGAATCCATAATTTAAATTGCGTTTTAAATTAAGATCCTTTAAAGTATGAACTAATAATTTTGAGTTTTGTGGTTTCGAGTTTCTCCGCATCTTCTAAAAAAACCCTTAAATTATTGTAATATTTTTTAAAAATAAAATAATAAAAATTTTGTAGGTTTCGAGCTTTACAAATATGCTATAAAAAATTCGCTTTGCATTACGGGCTCACTATAATACTTTTACATATTCCACAAAGTCCACATATTTTAACAAGCAATACAATCATATAACAAACGGTTATTGATATGGGTTCATCTTGTAATAACATCCCATTAAAACAAAGCTACCCTTGAAAAATTTACAATACACTTTTTTGCTAATACTTATGAAAGGTTATTTCAAACGCAACGATAATCTCACACGCACACTTTTTTATATGCTGAAAAAAAAATTAAGGAATGGGATTAATAATTAATGACAATACACGATGTTTAGTCTCTTTATCTGGGACACCATGTCCATCTCCAAATTGGTACATGCACTGAGCCGTCCTTGCAAGATTCATTGCAAACCCAGTAAAAGTGTTGGAGATGTGATGTTTTCGGGTTTCTTTGTTCATCTTTGACCATGTTGCACTTATCAATCCTCGTGTGTGTTCACGAGCCTCTTCCTCTGAAACTCCGGTCTCATGCATATAACACTGGATCGATTTAGGAACATCTCCTCTCTGCATCTCTCCCTAAATAAATTAAAGAAAAAAAAGCGTTAATTATTTTTTTCCAAATAATAGGATATGATCATTCAATAAATTAAACTATATATCATTTAGGGTTGTGGGAAATGTACCGATGATGTTCCGAGATCATCTACAAGTCGTAAAACCATTGATGAACAACGAATTATGTTGGGATATTCTTCTAAGTATTCTAAGTTCTCTTTTGTTATTGAATTATTTGCAACTAAAAAATAAGCATGCACTAGAATGACAGGTGCTGATATTGAAACCCAAGCATTCTCAATGTATTCGTCTAGGGTTGGAGTGTATCCGTTGTCGTACCAGTTCGCTTCCAATAGATAGGCTTTACATAAATTTGCCCACTGTAACATTAATTTGCATAGCAGTATGTAGAATGAAATTATAGGATAAATTAATACAACTTAAAATGATTGAAATATATAGAAGAGGAGTAAATTAAATTAACCTCTCTCTGCAGATATTTAATGATGTCAAGTCCTTGATCTTTGAGACAAACAAAAGCCATTTCGTTTATGTTATTGTAAAGAGCAAGAAAACATATCTTCATGTAGTATGGAAGTTGCTCCATTGCAGTGATGTCCCATCTGAATTTATATTGCAAATAATTAGTAGAAATAGCTAACACATATGTTATATACTGTAAAGTTACATATCTTGAATTTGTGGTGCTCATTCTATTGTACAGGTAATGTATAGGATTGAGCCGTAGATTTTTTGGTTATATTAATTTTGAAAACTCTATTAAATGATAGTATTATCAAATAGGATATATAAAAAAATTAGGGTAAACTTTAAAAGTAACCAAAAAATTATGAGGGTTATTGTTTTTAGTCAAGATTAGTATTTTTATTATTTTTACCAAAAAATCCACTTTTTGGACACAATTACCCTTTTTTATAAAAAAATTTATCTATTTTCTTTTTCTTTTTTTCCCAAAAAAAAAGCAACTTTTTATTTCTATTTTTTTCTTTATCTTCTTCTTCTTCCCAGACCTTTAGTATTATTCTTTATCTTCCCGGATGTGTTTAATTGTGTTAGACTTGGTGTGTTTAATTTGGTGTTGCCCTAGTATGTTTAATTGCTTTTTCATGATGTGTTTAATTGGTCTTCCCTGGTGTGTTTAATTGGTCTACCCTGGTGTGTTTAATTGAGTTTCTCTGATGTTTTTAATTGGTTTACACTGGTGTGTTTAACTGAGTTGCCCTGATGTGTTTAATTGGACTGTCGTGGTGTGTTTAATTGATTTACACATTGTGTGTTTAATTAGTCTGCCTTTTGTGTGTTTAATTGGTCTGGTGTGTTTAATTGGGTTGTCGTGGTGTGTTTAATTGATTTACGCTTTTGTGTGTTTAATTGGTCCGCCTTATGTGTTTAATTGGTCTGACTGATGTGTTTAAAGAAATCTGGAAAAATTTCCAGATTTGAATAGATTTGGAAATTTTCCAGATTTCCTCATACAAAAAAATTAAAAAATCTTTGAAATAATATTTTTTTTAGGAAGGAAGAGTCTGTCTTGGTGTGTTTAATTGGTCTGCCTAGTGTGTTTAATTGGTGGCCTTGTGTTTAAAGAAATCTGAAAAAATTTCCAGATTTGAATAGATTTGGAAAATTTTCAGATTTCCTCATACAAAAAAAATTAAAAAAATCTATGAAACAATGAATCTCTAGTAAATGTTATTTTTTTTAGGAAGAAATTTTTGTTTCAAAGGAACAAAATCTAAAAAAATTTAAAAAAAAAAACAAAATCTGGAAAAATATTTAACAAACATAATCTGGAAAATTTTCAAAATAAACATTTTAAACATACAAAATCTGGAAAAAAAATTTAACAAACATTATCAAAAATCATTTAACAAACATTTAACAAAATCTGGGAAAAAAATTTAACAAAAATTTTAAACAAAAAAAATCAAAATTTTTTAAAATCTGGAATTCTTTTAAACAAAACGTAATCTGAATTTTTTAAAAACAAATAACATCCAAGTTTAAACATAACCACAACCACCCTTAAAATCAACATCTAACCAAAAAAAATCCCAAAAAAAATTTAATAACCAGGTCTGCAAACCAAAGGAGAGAGAAGATGAACAAAAAAAATTCTTGGATTAAAGATGAGAGAGGAGTGAGAGAGGAGATCTGATTGCAGTAAAAAATCTGTGGTGGAGAGGGGAGAGAGGAGTGAGAGGAAGAGAAAGAAGAGAGAGAGAGAGAGAGAGAGAGAGAGAGAGAGAGAGAGAGAGAGAGAGAAAGAAGATATTGAAGGAAGAAAATAAAATAAGATACGTGAAAGAGAGAAAGAAGAGAATAAAGAGAGAAATAAGGAAGAGAGAGACAGAAGAAAAAATAATGAGGGTATTTAAGTCTTCACAATCAAAATTTAGGTAAAAACAATACAAATATAAATTATGGGTAAAAACAACACATCATCTAATTTTTTTTTACTAAAAAGACCTATTTGCTCAAAAAATTAAAACATAACAAAAAATATATGAGAAATTATTATTGTTTATAGTTAAAAAATTACAATTAATTAACAAAATATGTAAAGTGAAATGAATATGCCGTGAAGTTGTGTTTACAACATGTTAAAAAAAACTTTTATTAGGATTTTAAAATATAATAAGGTTATATTAGATGTTTTAATTTTTTTTTCTTTTAAAAAAGCTCAAAAAAAAAATCCCAAAATTTTAGCTTTAATTTTCTCACGGTAGATTTTAAAAAAGCTCTATTAAAAGAGTTGGTTTAGTGGTTTGCTCCTCAGACTAACACTATAAGGTTGTGAGTTCGAGTTTTTCCCCTTCCTAAAAATTATTGTAATAATTTTTTTAAAAATAAAATAAAAATTGAACCAAGATAACTTGAGAAATTAAAAAATAAATAAATAAACTTTTAGAATTAAAAGCTATCTAGCTACTACCAACCTCTCAACTGCATCTGTGAAGAGCTCGAGTTCATCCAAAGTACCATGGACATCATAAACATCATCAATGGTTGTTATTAATGCATTGACCTTTGTGGATATCCTCCTGCAATAACCAAACTGAGGTTCGAATATCTCCCCCAGTGTCCAAAAGAAATTCTCCATCAACCTGTGCCTTGCAAATTCTAACTTGTCCTCGAAACCCGTATTTCTCCACCACCTGTATTACATGAATCAAAATTAGTTTCATCAATCATATATGTGAGGAAATCAACCATGTTATGAATTGATGAACGTACGTTGACGTATGCTTCAGATCTTCTTGGTATGTTGCTTGAACTACGTTGAAGTCCAGTTTAGCAAGCTCAAGCAACACAGGATTCATGTCCTGATGATGTTTCTCGTATACATCAATGAACCATCTTGCCTCCAGCCTCAGCATCCTCCAATGTAGTGGAAGCTCCAACGCATGGTTTGCTAGTGTTGAAAGATATTCATCATCTTTGCTGTACTTCACGTATTCTTTTAGGTATTCGGTTGTGAAATTTACAGCATCAAACAAGATACTCTCTCCTTCTACACAATAGTATGCGGCCTCATACAAGCCTAGAATTCCTTTGCAATCATCACCAAAGTTTCCCTTCTCATCCCTGAAACTACTGAAAATTTCTACAAAACAAAAAAGCACCAAGTAGTTAGACATTAAATCATTTTTTGTTCATTCTCATATTTTTGATTTATTGTGATGTAATTAATAAAAATATAATATTACCTTGAGATATATCAAATCCATGTTGTCTGAGGAGTCTAAATTCAAGAGCTACAGCATATAAACTTTCTGGTTTTTGAGTGTTAATATTGCTGCTTCTCTTGTCACATATTGTACCCAAAATTAGTTTGATTTCATGGTCAAAGTGATAAGATAAACCGAGTCTTTGCAAAGTATCAATGAGCTCCATTTGATGTAATGGATCCTTCACTTTGATAAGCATCGCTCTCACATCTTCCTTCAGCTCTTGGACTCGATTGGCATATGTTTTTCCCTACATTAAATGGACAATTAATCTTATATAATTACAGACACAATATTATGCTAGCTGCTTATAAGAATGAGAATAGCTAGTATATTATACCGCGAATTCACTACTTAGTGATTGAATGTAATCATAGCTCCAAATTGTTGGTTTGTAATTGGCAGTTCGCCTAGTAATGGGTTGATGATCCTGATGAGACATTTTGGTGGCAACCATGCGCCGTTGGAGTCGAAAATGAACAAAGCCATTGCTAAAGGATGATCCAACTACAGCATGACTCGGCAGAAATGCATGCAATGAGTTAAGAGACTGAAGAGCCATTCAGATAGCTCACTAATTTCAACAAAAGCATTTAGTTTTCTAAACAAAGGAAAAATTATGGTTATTGTGTTACGAATATATTTACTAGTGAATTGGACTTCGAATTCAGGCTATATATAAGCACACAGCCAGGGCCCAGGACCCTTCGTAGCCTACCAATTCCTGTTATTATTTAGAAAGGGCATCTATTTGACAAATTTAAACTCCCTAGACCTAATAAATTAGTCCAACTATCTATTGCGCCTGATTGCGGTCAAATGATGAACTCATAAATAAGTCCAATCAAATATAAGATGGTAAGTGTTGTACTGCATTTATTTATAACCTAATATTACTAATTCCTTGACTAGTTCTCTCGATGTGGGATCCTAAGTCATAAAATGCAATGCTTGAATGGTGTTGGCTGTTGAGAATCAACACTTACTCATCTAAAAGCTTGCAAGTGGATCAAGTAATTGCTGGAGAATTCTAGAGATTTGATGCAGCACCATATTCCAGAAGCTTTGGAAACAGACATGAGATGAAGAGATATTTGTAGAAGCTTCTAGTTCATTGTACATAATCTAAAATAATGTACAAATGTGCAAGAGAAATCTAGCACACTTAAGTCGGCCAGTGTGACCGACGCAAGTGCTCTATAAATGGAGCCATATGCTCTGTTTTGT
The DNA here is from genome assembly GCA_033220585.1 of Dipteronia sinensis. Taxonomy (NCBI): domain Eukaryota; kingdom Viridiplantae; phylum Streptophyta; class Magnoliopsida; order Sapindales; family Sapindaceae; genus Dipteronia; species Dipteronia sinensis. The sequence continues at coordinate 4,137,631 of CM065641.1, read as the reverse complement.
AGAGTTAAGAAGAAAGCAAGAAGCTATAGACACTTGAGTGAAGAGAGTTAAGTGAAGCTCTCAAGTGTGTATATAAACACTAGAGTAGTGTGTGAGTGAATGTAAGTGGTAGATAAGTAAGCTTATAAAATGTATGCAAGTGTTGTATTGTAGTCGTTTGAATAATGTAACCATCTATGTTTGCACCAGACAATGCCACATTGATAAATAATGAATTGAGAACAGAATTATTAAATATATAAATAATTTTATTCCACAATTTTAAAGTATGAAAAAACGGTTCAACAATTTCCTATGAATTAATGGTTTTTGTTATTTAAAATACCAATCTTGAAATCGGTAAAAAATTTCTCGTTATATTTAATCTTTAATTTTTTTTATTAATATACGGGTTTGGGTATGGGATTTTTCTTCAAACCCTATCCAAAATTCAAATTTCGAACCTGCACCTGTTTTCGACCGGATATCCACCGATACAGGGTCCACTTTTGCGATTCGTCCAGAGACTTTAATATGTCAGGGCCGGCTCTGCACACAGCCGAGGATATATGACACAATGCTCATGGCAGCTGTATTGGATATGGCTAATTTTACAACTGTGGACTTCATACATTATCGTGTGCTTGATCATGTTCACGGTCCACTCTAAGTTTAATGATTGTGCACTTTTTTTTCACATCCGAGATAAGGATTCAAACTTCACTTTTTCCTGTAAAATAAAAAAAATTATAAAAACACTCCAAATTAATTAAATTATTTTAAAAAAGATATTCTCTCTCCTAAATCATGAGATTAAATATTATGTATTAAATCCTCTTTCCTAAATCAATTATGACCATATTAAACACTCTCTTTATTTAATGACAATACACGATGTTTAGTCTCTTTATTTGGGACACCATGTCTATCTCCAAATTGGTACATACACTGAGCCGTCCTTGCAAGATTCATTGCAAATCTAGTAAAAGTGTTGGAGATGTGATGGTTTCCGGTTTCTTTGTTCATATTCGACCATGTTGCACTTATCAATCCTCGTATGTGTTCACGAGCCTCTTCCTCTGAAGCTCCAGTCTCATGCATATAACACTGAATCGATTTATGAACTTCTCCTCTCTGCATCTCTCCCTAAATAAATTAAAGAAAAAAAAGCGTTAATTATTTTTTTTTCCAAATAATAGGATATGATCATTCAATAAAACTATATATCATTTAGGGTTCTGAAAAATGTACCGATGATGTTCCGAGATCATCTACAAGTCGTAAAACCATTGATGAACAACGAATTATGTTGGGATATTCTTCTAAGTTTTCTAAGTTCTCTTTTGTTATTGAATTATTTGCAACTAAAAAATAAGCATGCACTAGAATGACAGGTACTGATATTGAAACCCAAGCATTCTCAATGTATTCTTCCAGGGTTGGAGTGTATCCGTTGTCGTACCAGTTCGCTTCCAATAGATAGGCTTTACATAAATTTGCCCACTGTAACATTAATTTGCATAGCAGTATGTAGAATGAAATTATAAGATAAATTAATACAACTTAAAATGAATGAAATATATAGAAGAAGAGTAAATTAAATTAACGGGGTCAAAAAATAAATAGCACTTTTTAGAGGTGGTATTTCAACAATGTCACTGCTTTAATAACTTATGTTTAAAAGGCACCTATTATGGTGAACGGACAAAAATACCCCCAATAGTTGTTTCATATCAAATTTCTTTCATTCAGTTTACAGTGACAAAGTTGTGAAGTTGAGAGAGAAAATCCGATTGAAACTTAGGCAATCACTCGAGCGGTGATGGAGTGGCGCTACGCAGACGCATTCGGGGGTCGAGCTCCCTACCGAGCTCGCGGTGGTCGAGCTGCCCGGTCAGCTCGCGGGGGGGCAGGGGGCAGCGCCCCCAGAGCTTTTTTTTTTCAATTCATGAAAAAGCTCGGATCCATTCATGAAAAAGCTCGGAGCCATTCATAAAAAAGCTCGGGCCTTCATGAAAAAGCTCGGGGCCTTCATGAAAAAGCTCGAAGCCTTCATGAAAAAGCTCGGAGCATTCATGAAAAAGCTCGGAGCCATTTTTAAAAAGCTCGGAGCCATGAAAAAGCTCGGGGCCTTCATGAAAAAGCTCGAAGCCTTCATGAAAAAGCTCAGAGCCATTTTTAAAAAAAGCTCGGAGCCATTTTTAAAAAAAACTCGAAAACATTCTAAAAAGGCTCGGAGCCATTTTTTTAACTTTTTTTCGAGCTTTTTAAACTTTTTTTCGAGCTTTTTTAACTTTCTTTCGAGCTTTTTACTAAAGGCTCCGAGCTTTTTTAAAAAAGCTCGGAGCGTTTAGTAAAAAGCTCGGAGCCTTTAGTAAAAAGTTAGGAGATTCAAAATTTCCAGATTCAAACTTCACAAAACGACTTTCATGTTTACAAAAGGAACGGTTAAAGTGTTACAAGACTCATACTTAGAAATGCAGGATAAAAAAGAAGTATTTCAGAAATATGATATCTTGTTGTGCTGAAGAATGTCGAGAAGTTTATTTTCAAACAAGTTTATTGTAGAGAGAGAAACAGACAAGTTCAGTGTTCTAAGTATGGAGATGAAAGTACAAAGACAATAGAAAAATGATTATTTAAGGGCAATTTTGGTAGTTCACCATAATAGGTGCCTTTTAAATATAACTTATTAAATCAATGACGTCGGTGCAACTCATATTCAAAAAGGTGATATTTCTCACCATTCCCACTTAAATTAACCTCTCTCTGCAGATATTTAATGATGTCAAGTCCTTGATCTTTGAGACAAACAAAAGCCATTTCGTTTATGTTATTGCAAAGAGCAAGAAAACATATCTTCATGTAGTATGGAAGTTGCTCCATTGCAGTGATGTCCCATCTGAATTTATATTGCAAATAATTAGTAGAAATAGCTAATACATATGATATATACAGTAAAGTTACATATCTTGAATTTGTGGTGCTCATTCTATTGTACAGGTACTGTATAAGATTGAGCCGTAGATTTTTTGGTTATATTAATCTTGAAAACTCTATTAAATGATAGTATTATCAAATAGGATATATAAAAAAATTAAAACATATCAAAAAATTATGAGAAATTATTATTGTTTATAATTAAAAAATTATAATTAATTAACAAAATATGTAAAGTGAAATGAATATGCAGTGAAGTTGTGTTTATAACATGTTAAAAAAAAAACTTTTGTTAGGATTTTAAAATATAATAAGGTTATATTAGATGTTTTAAATTTTTTTTTCTTTTAAAAAAGCTCAAAAAAAAAAATCCCAAAATTTGAGCTTTAATTTTCTCACGGTAGATTTTAAAAAAACTCTATTATAGAAGTTGGTCTAATGGTTAATTTGCTCCTCACACTAACACTATAAGGCTGTGAGTTCAAGTTTGTTCCCTTACTTATATATCGAATTATTGTAATATATGTTTTTAAAAATAAAATAAAAATTGAACCAAGATAACTAGAGAAACTTAAAAAAAAAAACTTTTAGAATTAAAAGCTATCTAGCTACCACCAACCTCTCAACTGCATCTGTGAAGAGCTTGAGTTCTTCCAAAGTACCATAGACATCATAAACATCATCAATGGTTGTTATTAATGCATTTGTGAACAACAATCAATTTGTAGAATACACTACTTTGTATTGAATTGAGTTAATTAAAATAAACTGGATCAACCCTTATATATGTTGGAATCTTGACAACTATTAAGTGTGAACATTACTTAAAGATTTGTATGGTGCCTAACTAAACAGCCTAACATTATCAGCAGACTTTGTTGATTATACACAAACACACAATGACTGACTAGCAAACAATACTGACTCTACTAACTTAACAACTTGGTTTATATTAAATCCTACATATCTCCCCTTAAACCAAGTTTTCCATAACTTATCATGCCTAAAGTTTTCTTCAGTTTTAGGAATGAATCGACTTTGAGCGGCTTCGTGAATATGTCTGCAATCTGCTCCTCAGAATGACAGTATTCTATCACGATTTCATTATCCTTTACCAAGTCTCGAATGAAATGAAACTTGATGTCAATGTGCTTACTCCTACCATGAAAAACTGGATTCTTTGTCAGTGAAATGGTGGACTTGTTATCGCAGTAGATCACTGTAGGAGCATTCTGTTGATGCTTCAAGTCACAAAGCATACGACGCAGCCACACAGCATGTGTAGCACCACTAGCAACTGCAATGTACTCAACTTCCGTAGTCGATAAAGCAACCACCTGCTGCTTTTTCGATGACCAAGAAAATACTCCGGAACCCAGATGGAATGCATATCCGGAAGTACTTTTCCTCTCTTCCATATCACCTGCCCAGTTACTATTTGTGTATCCCACAAGTTCAATCTTATCAGTAGAAGAGTAAAGGATACCGTCATCTAATGTACCTTTCACATATCGCAAAATACGCTTGCCAGCTTGCAAGTGAGATTGCCTCGGAGAATCCATAAACCTGCTGATAAGCCCAACTCCATATGCAATGTCAGGTCTAGTAGAAGTTAAGTATCTTAAACTTCCTATTAGTCTCCGAAAGATGGTAGCATCAATCAGCTCACCAGACCCATTTTTCACTAACTTCAATCTCTCTTCAACAGGAGTGAGAATCGGCTTATATCCCTCAATCTTGAACTTCTTCAACACATCACCGGCATACTTCTTCTGACATAAGAATATGCCATCATCTGTCTGACTCACCTAAATGCCGAGGAAGTAAGACATCAACCCCAAATATGTCATCTCAAAATGACCAATCATTACTTTCTTGAACTCTGCAATCATATCAGGGTTATTGCCGGTAATAATCAAATTATCAACATACAAACACACAATGAGAATATCTCAATGTGGATTTGTCTTGATGTACAGATTGTGCTCGTAGGGACATCTCTGAAACTCATGTTGAATAAAGTATGTGTCAATGCGTATATACCAAGCCCTGGGTGCCTGCTTCAACCCATATAAGGCCTTCTTCAACTTTTAGACCTTCTTTTCTTACCCCATTTTCACAAAACCTATCGGCTGGTGTTGGGGTTTTTGCCCTAAAGCTTGTAATATGTAAATATAATTTGAACATAAATAAAAGAAGTAGTATATTCATTCATTTTGTGTCATACTTTATATAACATGTGCACTTAACATCCAAAATTGCCGGATGTAATTTCGAACTGAGTATATGAGTGTCATATATAGATGGATTCAGTTTGAAACGAGTAATTTAAAGAGTCCGTAGATAGAAAATAAAGCTGGGTACTTTATTTGTGGTTAATTTATAGCTGCTGTCCATTTCGTAGTGTACGGTGATCCTATCCTGGATCATTCATATGTAGATATGAGAATGGAGACACCTTGTATGATGTGATCATATAGGACTAGGCCATGATCTATATGAATCTCTCACTAAGATCCGTTTAACGATGAGATTCATATATATCAACTAATGATGGCTATATGTGGGTGATCTTAATCCTGAGTGTCTTATCGACTCCTTCAGGTTAGATCGTGGTCTTTGATATACCATGGGTGAGGTCGGAGTTGCATTCCCGATCAATATACTCCGTATGTTGGGATCGAGGTTTGGCTTGTGGCTGGGAAGGTTTGTACACAATAGTGGAATCCACTCCTTCTTGTGAGAAGTAGATGGTAGTTTCCTTAAGGGTTGATTCGAGGCTTGAACAATATGAGCGCTCTCCTAATTCCGTAAGGAATGTAGGATTTATTGTTCATTAGAGAATCAATAGTACTTAATGGAAAGATATGATTAGAGGGGTATAACAGACATTATGACCCATCTCTAATTATGAACTACTTGTGGAGGATTATACCATATGTAATAGCTATATCGATGGACACCGAGAGTTATTGGTTTGTGTAAAAACGTCTACAGTTGAGAGAGTGCAGCTTCGGGTTTTTAGTGGAATAACACCGAAGTTAATAATCATGAAATATTAATTAAAGAGTTTAATTAATAATTTCTAAGGATTATTGGAGCTCAAAATACTGTGGGTCCATTATGTCCCCTTGCTAGCCCGATCGATTTAGGTAATAAGGGTCACGGTTAATTAATTGGATTGTCCAATTAATTGTGTTACGAAAGTGACACGTATTAATTCGAGAATTAATTGAATAATGAGATTATTTAATTAATGAATAATGGTGATTAAATAAATTAAATAATAAGATTATTTAATTATATTGTTAATCACTAAATGAAGGGTGTTAGTTGATATTTGATTTTGAATAAAATAAGATAATATGATTATTTTATTTTATTAAATTAAATATTTGAAATTGAAATTGAAATGTTTGAATTCAAAAAAATAAATATTTAATTATTTTTAAAAAAGATATGAGATATCTTTATAAAATTTTAAAAATCAAATATAAGATTTTTGGTTTGTTTTTTAATATATATGAGATATTTTTTTTTTTAAATTTAAACCGAATGTTGGTTTTGTTTTTAAGAGATATGAGATATATTTTTTAATTAAAAAGAATGAAACCAAAGGAGAAAAAAAAACTGACACAGCAAAAGAGATTAAAGTAATGAGATTACTTTGATAAAAGAAGAGAAATAGTGGTCGTGAACAACAGAAAGAAAAAGCAAACAAAAGAGAGAAAAAGTTAGGGTGTGGTGAGACCACAAGGGCTGCACTTCTAGAGTTTGTTTTTGTGTGTGTGTGTGTGTGTGTTCTTCTCTTCTTCCTCCATACAGGTCCTGAATATCGTGACGCGCCCACACGCTGTTACCAGTTCCGGGAGATAGCGAGGAAGATCACGTGGTTCAAATCAGGAGCAGTTCGTATCAAAGTGAAGGAGCCTCCTACGTAGGTATGAAAAGTTCCTTCATTTTATTATTGCATTTGATTATTACTGTACAAATGGGTTAGTTTAATGATTGCATTAAAAAAAATTTAAAACCTTCCACTGCGCAATCTGTAACCCTAGGTTCCAACATGTAGACTTCTTCCTCTATCTCACCATTTAAGAATGATGATTTTACATCCATCTGGAAGATTCTCTAGCGATTCTGTGCGGCAAGAGACACAATCAAACGAACGGTGTCAAGTCTGGCAACTGGTGCAAAAACCTCAAAATAATCAATCCCCGGTTTCTGCTTGTAGCCTTTTGCAACCAGACGTGCTTTATAACGCTTCACCTCACCGTTTGACTTGTGTTTTGTCTTATACACCCATTTAACACCAATGGGTTGTTTACCACGAGGCAAATCAGTAAGCTTCCATGTGTTATTATTCTCAATTGCACATATCTCCTCATCCATTGCTTTTATCCAGCAATCATCTCGAGCAGTATCTTCATAGGTGATAGGATCACAATCTGCAAACAGTGCAAAATTCACCAACTCTTCATCAGTTGGGTAGTCGTCATTACTGAGAACATAAGCCTCCAAACGGGCTAGCAAAACCCGTTGGCGTTGTGGATGACTGGAAGATTCTGCTGGATGTGGAGTCACACCAGGTGATGGTGTCATAAGGGTAGGTTCTTCCTGAACAATCTCTTCCAGATCAACATTAACATCTGAAGAGCTCCCATTACCACGGGACCAATCCCCGCAACCTTGTTCATCAAAGGTAACGTCTCGACTGACAATTACCTTCCCAGATACTGGATTATACAGCTTGTATCCTTTTATCATCTGACTATAGCCGAGGAAAATGCACTTCTCTGTCTTATCATAAAGCTTCTTCCTCAAAACATCAGGTACATGAGCATAGCAAATACAACCGAACACTCGTAGATGTCCAATACTGGGTTTGCGTCGAGTCTAAGCTTCCTATGGAGTCTTTCCGAGAACACTTCTAGCAGGGCACCTATTCAACAAATAGAACGCACAAGCAACTGCATCACCCCAAAAACCTTTGGGTAAATCCTTTAAGTGCAACATACACCTGACCATATCCATGACTGTTCTATTCTTCCTCTCAGCTACTCCATTTTGCTGAGGAGTGTATATGGTTATCATCTGATGATTAATGCCATGCTTCTGCAAGAAACCATCGCAGCCAATATATTCTGTCCCTCTGTCTGTTCTCAAAGTCTTGATAGATCTTCCACACTGCTTCTCAACATTCACCTTAAATCTTTTGAAGGCATCACAAGCATCTGATTTATGCTTTAAGAAATACACCCAAGCTTTCCTGCTAAAGTCATCAATAAATGTAATAAAATACCTGGAATTTCCATTTGATGGAACCTCCACTAAGCATAAGTCTGAATGCACCAGCTCCAAGGGCTTACTGGCTCTCCATGCCTTTCCTATAGGAAATGGGTCTCTGTGCTTCTTTCCTAAGACACAGGTCTCGCAAACGTTATCTGGGGAATTTATGGAAGGTAATCCTGAAACCATCTTTCTATATACTAGCTGTTTCAGACTTCCAAAATTCACATGGCCAAACCGCATGTGCCATAACCAATTCTCATCACAAATCACTGAACTAAAGCAAGGTAAACTATCACTATTAATAAGCAGCGGAAACAAACGGTTTTGTGACATTTTTACCTTTGCTATTAGCCCTTTATGCGCACTATTGATGGTGCAAATTCCTTCATGGATCCGTATGTCATATCCTTTCTCCGAAAGTTGTCCCACACTCAATAAGTTCTTCTGCAGGTTTGGAACAAACAATACATCTGAGATGGTATTCTGGGACCCATCCTTCAAAATGATAGAGATTCTGCCATTCCCAATCGCTGGCACCGTTGTGTCATTCCCAAACTTCACCGATGAAGTAAAGGATTCATCTAACTGAGTGAACATCTTCTTTTCAGCACACATGTGGTTACTGCAACCAGAATCCAGAAACCATTTGTTCTTGGCTCCATCGTCTGCCATGTTGCATGCTAGCAACAATGTTTCTGAACGATCATCATCTTCTGCAACATTTGCTTGGAAATCTTGCTTTCTAGATCTGCACTCAGACTTGTAATGGCCAAATTTTTTGCAATTAAAACACTGAACCTGAGATTTATTCCTCCGATTAGTGTTGTTGTTGCTCCCTCTGCCTGTTCCCTAGTTAGAACTGGAAACACCTCCTCTTCTGTTTTGCGAGTTCTGACCCCACTGTCTAGACTTAGAATTCCTCTAAGTCTCATCGTTGTCTCTCTTAAGACTTAACTATCTTTGTAAAGCCTCCTTCACCTCAATTTCTGACTTCTCATCCAGACGTTGTTCATGGGCTTGGAGTGAGCCCATCATCTCATCCAACGTCATCGTCTCGAGATCTTTGGACTCCTCAATGTCAGTCACCTTGTACTCAAACTTTGAATTAAGTGTTCGGAGAATCTTCTCCATAATCTGAATATCTGAAATTGTCTCACCATTGAACTTCATTTGATTAACAAGTACCAATATCCGTGAGAAATAATCTGCCACCTTCTCTGTTTTCGTCATTTGAAAAACTCCAACTGCCTCCACATAGTCTGCAGGTGAACTTTCTTCACCTTTTCAGCTCCTCTGTACGTGTTCATCAGAATATCCCATGCTCCTTTTGCTGAAGTGGCATGTGCGATTTTCTCAAAAATCATTTGATCTAGCGACTGGTTGATGAAAAACCTCGCCTTCAAATCCTTTCAAGTTGTTACAGCATCTGTCGGACTAACAATACCCTCGAAAATAACAGTCCACAACTCCTGGTATTCGAACAAAAGTTGCATCTGAACCCTCCAATACTCAAAATTTGTCTTTCCATCAAATTTAGATATTTATGGCTGAATTGTATTATTTTTAAAATTAGAGGTAGCTATTTGTAATTTACCAAATATGGGTACTGTTTGTAAATTTCCAAAGAGGGGTACAGTCCATAATTTTCCACAAAACACAATGATTAAAAAAAAAACACAATAATTAAAAAAAAATTTGCTTTTCACTTTTCACTTTTTTTTAAATGCTTTTACTTTCTTTCCTCCTCTTTTTATAATCACGCATGCTTTCAATTTTTTTTTAAAAAAACAGACCTCTCTCTCTCTATGCTCCCACTCTCTCCTCTGATCAAAACAGATCAGATACCAAAAAAAATTCCTCATTCTTTCAACCTAAACAGAAAAAAAATTTATCTTAGGATATTGATTTAACCTCCAAAACGTCCTCTGTTGATGATGGTTCTTTGGAATAAATGGAAGGTGGTCACTTGCTGCACCTTCTGATGTTGGTGGTGTCAACCTACTCTCCCGACGGTCGGTGGCTGGTGGTGGTGGAGATGACTGACTCCGGTAACTTCTGAGTTTTTTTTTTTCGTCTGAACCTCCTTTTTCTGGTTCCGAAAAAAATGCATCTGAACCTCTCTCGGTTCAAATCCAGCACCGGTGAGTTTTTCCGGCTATTCGATTCCTAATTGGAATCTAGCTCAGATTACTCCCTCACAGTGTATCTCTCACACTCAAAGTCTCTACCACACACACACCTCCGAGCTCTCAGGCTCTGATACCAAATGTGAACAACAATCAATTTGTAGAATGCACTACTTTGTATTGAATTGAGTTAATTAAAATAAACTGGATCAACCCTTATATAGGTTGCAATCATGACAACTATTAAGTATGAACATTACTTAAAGATTTGTATGCTGCCTAACTAAACAGCCTAACATTATCAGCAGACTTTGTTGATTACACACAAGCACACAGTGGCTGACTAGCAGACAATACTGACTCTACTAACTTAACAACTTGGTTTAGATTAAATTCTACATCATTGACCTTTGTGGATATCCTCCTGCAATAACCAAACTGAGGTTCGAATATCTCCCCCACTGTCCAAAAGAAATTCTCCAACAACCTGTCCCTTGCAAAATTCAACTTCTCGCCAAGACCCGTATTCCTCCACCACCTGTATAAATCAATATTAGTTTCATCTATCATGGAAGGAATTAATATAATGGCACTCTAGCTATCACCAAGCATGCATGCATCATGTTATGTACGTACGTTGACGCATGCTTCAGATCTTCCTGGTGTTTTGCTTGAACCTCGTTGAAGTCCAGTTTAGCAAGCTCAAGCAACACAGGATTCATGTCCTGATGATGTTTCTCGTATACATCAATGAACCACCTTGCCTCCAGCCTCAGCATCCTCCAATGTAGTGGAAGCTCCAACGCATGGTTTGCTAGTGTTGAAAGATATTCATCATCTTTGCTGTACTTCACGTATTCTTTGAGGTATTCGGTTGTGAAATTTACAACATCAAACAAGATACTCTCTCCTTCTACACAATAGTATGCGGCTTCATACAAGCCTAGAATTCCTTTGCAATCATCACCAAAGTTTCCCTTCTCATCCCTGAAACTACTGAAAATTTCTACAAAACAAAAAAGCACCAAGTAGTTAGAAATTAAATCATTTTTTGTTCATTCTCATATTTTTGATTTATTGTGATGTAATTAATAAAAAAATAATATTTCCTTGAGATATATCAAATCCATGTTGTCTCAGGAGTCTAAATTCAAGAGCTACAGCATATAAACTTTCTTGTTTTTGAGAATTAATATTGCTGCTTCTCTTGTCATATACTGTACCCAAAATTAGTTTGATTTTATGGTCAAAGTGATAAGATAAACCGAGTCTTTGCAAAGTATCAATGAGCTCCATTTGATGTAATATATGGATCCTTCACTTTGACAAGCATCGGTCTCACATCTTCCTTCAGCTCTTGAACTCGATTGGCATTTGTTTTTCCCTACATTAACTGGAAAATTAATCTTATATAATTACAGACACAAAATTATGCTAGCTGCTTATAAGAATGAGAATAGCTAGTATACTATACTGCAAATTCACTACTTAGTGATTGAATGTAATCATAGCTCCAAATTTTTGGTCTGAAATTGGCAGTTCGCCTAGTAATGGCTTGATCCTGATGAGACATTTTGGTGGCAACCATGCGCCGTCATGCGCCGTTGGAGTCGAAAATGAACAAAGCCATTGCTAAAGGATGATTGAAGTATCCAATTACAGCATGACTCGGCAGAAATGCATGCAATAAATTAAAAGACTGAAGAGCCATTCAAATAGCTCACTAATTTCAACAAAAGGATTTAGTTTTCTGAACAAAGGAAAAATTATGGTTATTGTGTTAAGAATATATTTACTAGTGAATTGGACTTCGAATTCAGGCTATATATAAGCACACAGCTGAGGATATATGACAGGGGTATTATCACTAAAATCCCTACTTTTTCATGAATTGTCATATTTTTAAACGTCTTTACTATATTAGTCACTTTAGTCCCTTATTTTTTCAAAATACATCACTTTAGTCCATTTGACCAAAAACTAACGGTCAACTATAACAGAATATATAAAAATACAATTCTACCCTTATTATTATTTTTAAACAATTTTCTTTTAGCCCATCTAGTTTCAATAATTGCTAGTCAACCCTTAAAAAAATTAAAATGACTCCATCAAAGTTTGAACCAAGGTTGAAACTTGAAAACCACAAGCTCTAACCAGCTAAGCTACATTAGCTCATTGTTAAAGATTTGTTGATTTAAATGTATATATATAGTTATATAATTTGTTTAAACTAATTTAAATCTATTTATATAATTTAATATAAACTCATATGTATATATATAATTTAAAATATACTCATATTTCATAATAATATATAAAAAAAATATTTATGAAAATGAAAAATAAATAAAACAAAAGGAAACCTAGAAAATCCAAAAAATCAAAGACGGTAAATTTTTTTCTTTTTTTCTTTTTGTGGATTTTTTTCCTTTTCAAAAAATATATTGTTTTAATTTGATAAAAAAAAAACCCAGAAAATTAAAGCTCATAAATTGAAAAGGGAACAAAATCAACAACAAAAATAGGAAAAAAATAAAATAAAAATTTACTTTTTTTTTCCTTTATTCCCTTTTGTTTTGTTATTTTCTTTTTTATTTTCATAAATGTTTTTTATATATTATTATTATATATGAGTTTATTTTAAATTATATAAATATGAGTTTATTATTATTTTTATTCTATTTTTGTTGTTGATTTTTTTCCCTTTTCACATTATGGGCTTTAATTTTCTGGGTTTTTTTTTATCAAATTGAAATAATATATTTTTTTGAAAGGAAAAAAATCCAAAAAAAGGAAAAAAGAAAATAAATTACGGGCTTTGATTTTTTGGATTTTCTAGGTTTCCTTTTGTTTTGTTATTTTCATTTTCATTTTCATAAATATGTTTTTATATATTATTATGAAATATTAGTATATTTTAAATTATATATGAGTTTATTTTAAATTATATAACTATATATATATCCATTTAAATCAACAAATCATTAACAATAAGCTAGTGTAACCTAGCTGGTTAGAGCTTGTGTTTTTCAAGTTTCAACCTTGGTTCAAACCTTGATGGAGTCATTTTAATTTTTTTAAGGGTTGACCAGCAATTATTGAAACTAGAGGGGCTAAAAGAAAATTGTTTAAAAATAATAATAAGGGTATAATTGTATTTTTATACATTCTGTTATAGTTGACCGTTAGTTTTTGGTCAAATGGACTAAAATGATGTATTTTGAAAAAACAAGGGACTAAAGTAACTAATATGGTAAAGACGTTTAAAAAGGTGACAATTCATGAAAAAGTAGGGACTTTAGTGATAATACCCCTATATGACACAATGCCCATGGCAGCTGTATTGGATATGGTTACTTTTACAACTGCGGACTTCATGTATTATCGTGTGCTTGAGCACGTCCATGGTCCACTCTAAGTTTAGTGATTGTGCACTTCCTTTTCAGATCCGAGGCAGGAGTATTGGGTTGTGAAGCCTGAATCCTATTATGTTTGGGATTGATTCTCTATTCTACTTAGGAGTGTTTTATAGTTTTATTTAGGAAAGGATTCCTATTAGTTTTAGATTAGACCTATTATAAATACTCTTGTAATTCTTATGTGTAATGTGTGCTGCATAGAGAAGAGAGAAAAGAACATTGAGAGCCGTAAGGAGAGAGATAGTGCTTCATTATTGTAAACACTGATTTCATAGTGGAAGTTGAATGCATATCGCTCCGTGGACGTAGGCTTAAGCTGAACCACGTAAAATCTCGTGTCTTTTATTTTTCTTTTACTTGTGTGATTTGATTGTATGTATTCCCTAAGCCGATACATCCCTAACAACTGGTATCAGAGCCTAGGTTTCAAGGCTTAGGGTGTACTAGGTAGCTTCCAGAGTTGAGGATTCTGCAGCACAAGATTCCAGGAGTCCGGAACAGCAGCCGCGCAACTGACACGCCGCCGGAGCAGCCACCTCCGGAACAGTATCCGCCGCCGGCCACGGAGAGTGAGTTGTCACCTCCCACACCATTGGAATCAGAAAGAGCCGATCTACAAGTTTCTCTTCTGGGTCGTCGTCAAAAGAGCACGGGAAATCGGTCAAATCGGCCAAAGAAGGTTGAAGGGTAGCCGTTTCGCTGCCCAGTTGCCGCCGGCGAGTTGAGCGACACCACCACTACTAAAAGAAGCGGAAGTAGCCGATCTTCAAGATTATCTTCTGGGCCGTCGTCAACCGAGCACTAGAAAGTCCTCAAATCGGCCGTCGAAATCTTGAAGAACCGAACGGTTATCGTCAGATCTACGCCGATCCGTCGTGAATCTGAGAAAACCGACACCACCATCAGACTCAGCGTGGTGAAATCTTCCAGATCTGGTACTTTTTAAGTTGAAACGGAAAGTTTTGGATTTCAGCCAGATTCCGTCCATGTTTGACTTCTTTCGTTGACCAGCTCAGATTGCTTGCCGTTCTTGGTTTGAGTGGGAGTAATGGGGTCCGAGAAGGATACATACAAGATAGAGAAATTCAATGGTACGAATTTCAGCTTTTGGAAGATACAGATGGAAGATTATCTGTACCAGAAGGATTTGTATCTGCCGATAGTTGAGAAACCGAAGGACGTGTCCGATGAAGATTGGGTGGTCCAACGTAAACCAAAGGATATGACTGATGCGCAGTGGATGGATTTGGATCGTAAAGCACTAGGAGCAATTCGACTCAGTTTGTCGAAATCAGTCGTCTTTAACATCAAGGGTCAGGAGACCGCAACAGATCTCATGAAGGCCTTGTCGAATTTATACGAGCAGCCTTCTGCAGCAAGGAAGGTCCATTTGATAAAGAAGCTAGTGAATCTAAAGATGTCAGAAAATCAGAGTTTCAAGGAGCACTTGAACGTGTTCAATGAGGTAACAGATGGGTTAGATTCGGTTTCCATCGTATTCGATGATGAGGTGTTGGCAGGCATAATTCTCGGCCAGATGCCGGAGAGTTGGAGTACGACATGTCAATCAATTGCCAACTCGTTCGGAAAAGAAAAGTTAGTCTTCCAATAGGTCGTAAACATGATTATGACCCAAGAGATCAGGATGCGTGAAGAGGGATCATGGGCATTATCTTCAGCACTGAACATGGAAGGTAGAGAAGGCAGAACAGGAATCGGAACAGAAATCAACGGGGTAGATCAAAGTCAAGAGGAAGATCCAAGTCCAGGAATCGTCAAGGCAATAATTCGGGTAATCAGCAGCGAAGCAAGAAAGACATCGAGTGCTGGAATTGTGGCAAGATGGGTCACTACTCGAATGAGTGTAGGTCTGCTAAGAAGGACGATGGCAACTGCAGTGCGAATTGTATTTTAGAGGAGTCAGACGACTGCCTTATCTGCTCATTGGAAGGTAAGACGGAATCTTAGGTGTTAGACTCAGGGGCGTCATTCCATGCCACCTCATATAGGGATTTGTTCAAGAATTACATCTCCGGAAATTTAGGTAAGGTGTATCTTGGTGACGATCAAGCATGCGACATTACAGGGAAGGGAGATGTGAAGATTCAACTGAATGGGTCAGTTTGGAAACTCGACAACGTGAGGCACGTACCAGACTTGAGGAAGAACTTGATCTCCATTGGGCAGTTAGCGTCAGATGGTTATATGACGACTTTCACAGGTGATAAGTGGAAGATTTCGAAAAGAGCTATGACAGTCGCCCGGGGAACTAAGAATGGGTCTCTTTACACGACTATCAATGGGTATAGTTCAGCCGCAGTGGCTGAGGGTAGAGAGGATCTGAATCTGTGGCACCAGAGGTTTGGGCACATGAGTAGTCAAGGGCTGAAGTGTCTGCATTTGAGAGGTAAACTGCCAGGGTTAAAATCCGTTGAAGTTGATTTCTATGAGAGCTGCATTCTTAGGAAGCAGAAGTGAGTAAGCTTCAAAAGGACAGGAAGAACACCGGTAAAAGAGAAGTTGGAACTAGTGCATACAGATGTTTGGGGTCCAGCTTCAGTCTCATCAACATGAGGTAAATAATATTTCGTCACGTTTATCGACGATCATTCAAGGAAGGTATGGGTTTACTTCTTACAACACAAGTCTGATGTGTTTGAGGCTTTCAAGAAGTGGAAATCTATGGTTGAGAATGAGACAGGTTTGAAGATCAAGAAGTTGCGTTCAGACAATGGTGCAGAATATGAAGACAATGAGTTCAAGAAGTTTTGCTATCAAAATGGGATAAAGCTCATAAGGACAGTGCAGGGCACACCGCAGCAGAATGGTATAGCAGAACGGATGAATAGGACATTGACTGAGAGAGCCAGAAGCATGCGCCTACAATCAGGGTTGCCGAAGCAGTTCTGGGCAGAAGCAGTCAATACAGCAGCATACTTGATCAATAGAGGACCATCAAAGCCTTTGGACCTCGCTATACCAGAAGAGATCTGGACTGGGAAAGAGGTAAAACTTTCTCATTTGAAAGTGTTTGGTTGTGTTTCTTATGTACATGTAGGTGATCACTCAAGGAGCAAGTTGGAAGCCAAATCAGTGAAGTGCACCTTGGTGGGTTATGGTGAAGACGAGTTTGATTATAAACTCTGGGATGACCAAAACCGTAAGATGATTAGAAGTAGATATGTTGTCTTCAACGAGAAGGTCATGTACAAGGACAGAAACACAAAGACGTCTGAATAGGAAGAACCATACTATTTTGGGCCAGAAAATGTATCGGGTGGTGAAGTTGTGGAATGTGGTAGTAATCAAAAAGTTGAAGAGCAAGGTGTGCAACCCCATGTTGAAAATCCTATACCACAGAATGAAGTTCCAGCACCATAGAGTCCGATTGGTCAGAGAGTTCTGAATCCGTAAATTGGGAATGCTTTAAGAAGATCCCCACAGGCCCATAGTACAACACGAAGATCCACTCGCCCACATGTACCAAATAGAAGGTACTTGCATTACTTGTTGCTGACAGATGCAGGAGAACCTGAATGCTATAATAAGGCATGTCAGAGTGAAGATGCAAGCAAGTGGAAGCTTGCAATGAAGGATTAGATGAAGTCGCTTGTGTCCAATCAGACTTGGGAGTTAACCGAGTTGCCTGAAGGAAAGAAAGCCCTACAGAACAAGTGGGTGTTTCGAATCAAAGAGGCACATGATGGTTCTAAGAGATACAAGGCAAGACTGGTGGTCAAAGGCTTTCAGCAAAAGGAAGGTATTGATTACACCGATATTTTTTCTCCTGTTGTTAAACTAACTACGATCCGGTTAGTGTTGAGCATTGTCGCAGCAAAGGGGTTATATCTTGAGCAGTTGGATGTGAAGACTGTCTTTCTTCATGGATATTTGGAGGAAGAGATATACATGCAGCAACCAGAGAGGTTTGTGGAATAGGGCAGAGAAAAGATGGTTTGTAGGTTGACAAAGAGCTTGTATGGTTTGAAACAAGCTCCCCGACAGTGGTACAAGAAGTTTGATGGGTTTATGCAAAAGAATGGCTACCTTAGATGCAATGCTGACCATTGATGCTACTTCAAGAAGGTTAATTAGAGTTTCATAATACTGCTACTTTATGTTGATGACATGTTAGTAGCCGGTGTAGCTTTGGAAGAGATTAACAACTTGAAGAAGCAACTATTGAGTGAGTTCGAGATGAAGGACTTAGGTGCAGCAAAGCAGATCCTTGGAATGAGAATTAGTAGAGACGAACATATGGGTATTTTGCAGCTATCTCAAGCAGAGTACATTCGCAAGGTGTTACAAAGATTCAACATGGGCGATGCAAAGCCGGTCAGAACACCATTAGCTAGTCACTTCAGATTGTCCAAGGAGCAGTGTCCAGAGACGGATGAAGAAAAAGACTTCATGGCTAGAGTACCAAATGCCTTAGCCATTGGAAGTCTGATGTGTGCCATGGTTTGCACGAGACCAGATATTTCCCATGCAGTGGCAGTTGTGAGCAGATACATGTCTAATCCAGGCAAACAACACTAGGAAGCAGTGAAGTGGATCTTAAGGTACCTGCAGGGTACGACAGAAAAGTGTCTAACCTTCAGGAGAGATGAACTCAAGCTGGAAGGTTATGTGGATTCTGATTTTGCTGGAGAGGTGGATGGCAGGAGGAGCACCACCAGTTATGTGTTCACAATGGGGGGTACCGCTATTAGTTGGGTTTCTCAGTTGCAGAAGATAGTGACGATATCTACAACTGAAGCAGAGTATGTGGATGTGACAGAAGCTAGCAAGGAGCTTATATGGTTACAAGGGTTGTTAGCAGAGTTGGGATTCGAGCAAGTGATGAATGTGTTGCACAGTGATAGTCAGAGTGCGATACATTTGGCCAAGAATTCGGCGTTCCATTCTAGGACCAAGCATATAGGACTGCAATATCATTTCATTCGGTCGTTAATCGACGATAGAGTGTTGAAGCTTGTAAAGATCGCATGGAGTAAGAATCCAGCTGACATATTTACCAAGCCAGTCACTACAGAGAAACTGGAGTTGTGCGCAGCTTCAGTAGGTCTTCAAGGTTGAAGACGGAGGATGGTGAGCGCACCGCATCTATCCACTAGTCATCGAAGATGGAGGAAGAAGTCTACTCTTGTTTCAGTCTTCAAGTGGGAGATTGTTGGGTTGTGAAGCCTGAATCCTATTATGTTTAGGATTGGTTCTCTATTCTACTTAGGAGTGTTTTATAGTTTTATTTAGGAAATGATTCCTACTAGTTTTAGACTATACCTATTATAAATACTCCTGTAATTCTTATGTGTAATGTGTGCTGCATAGAGAAGACATAAAAGAATATTGAGAGCCGTAAGGAGAGAGATAGTGCTTCACTATTGTAAACACTGATTTCATAGTGGAAGTTGAGTGCAGGTGCGCTCCGTGGACGTAGGCTTAAGCTGAACCACGTAAAATCTCGTGTCTCTTATTTTTCTTTTGCTTGTGTGATTTGATTGTGCGTATTCCCTACGTCGATACATCCCTAACAAGGGGTTCAAATTTCACCTTTACATGTAAAATCAAAAAGTTTGTGCATACCATGTTTATAATTGTTGATCTCTATTAAAAGTGTATTTAAAAGTTTTAAATTCAAAATTTCATAACAGTTCAACTGTTATAAAATTATTCTTTGTTTAAATATTATAAAGACATTGTGTTTGAATGTTGTTAACTGATAACAACAACAACAACGGTGAAAACATTTTTTTATTTAAAAATTGTACTTATTGCTAAATCAGTTTTTATTTTCTTTTAATGGCTATTTTAATTTGTTTTTTGAGTTTTAATTTTCTAATTCTATAAATAGAGGCTTTGCCTCATTCACAAATACACAACAATTTTTGAGAAAAAAAAAGCACTCAGTTATAATTTAAAAAGAAATTCTTGAGTGTTTATTGTTAGTATTCCAAGGAATCTTTGAAAGAGTTTGAGCATTCCGGTTCTTCTTCGTGCAAAGAAGTTCCGAGATAGAGGTGATTCTGGACTGTTTTATACTGGGGACGACGTGGCAACTTTGAAACTGCTTGCACAATCAGGGCAGAGTCGCGAAATGTCTTAAAGAGAGGGATATTGTCTGCGACTCAGCCACTTTCCAGGTTTTTCTATTCTAATTATATTGTGTACTGTTTAAAATATTTTACAATAGGACAATGTTTTTTTAATATTTTCCAGCAACAAAATTGTTTTAAAAATAATTTCCAGCAACAAATTTCTTTTAAAATATATTTCCAGCGACCATTTGTATTGAAGAATTTTACTGCAACAATTTTAAGACGAAACATAATATTTTTTAATCAAAGGTTTTTTCTTAATGGATTCTAAGTCATCCGACCTAAATCGATCTTTCCGCTTTGAGGGTGTTCAATTTAAACTTTGGAGACAAAAAATGCTTTTTTATTTGACCACAAAAAAATTAGCCACTATTGTTAACACGGAAAAAATGGTTCTTCCTGAAAACACGACCGCTGAACAAACTGCAGCTCTAGAGAAATGGACTGCAGATGATTTTATTTACAAAAATTATATTCTTAATTGCTTGTTTGATGATTTATATGATTATTACACTACTTTTAATACTGCAAAAGATGTGTGGGAGGCACTTCAGGAAAAAAAATATGATACTGAAGACTCTGGAGCTAAAAACTTTACTGTCAGCCCCTACTTAAAGTATCAAATGACAGATGACATGTCAGTAGAAGCTCAGTCACATGAGTTGCAGAAGATTGCCCACGAGATCACGTTTGAAGGTATAATCCTGGATGATCAATTCCAAGTAGCAGTGATCATCGACAAGCTGCCCCCAAGTTGGAAAGATTTTAAGAACCAGCTGATACACAAGACCAAGGAGTTTTCCCTAGAGAGTTTGATCACAAGCCTTCGTATCGAGGAAGAGGCTAGAAAACAAGAGCTAAAAGAGGAAGTTCTTGTTATGACCAACAACAAGAATTTCAACATGAACAAGACCTCCGTTATTCTGAAACCGGGAGCCAAGAACATGAAGAAGTAGAACCAGAATCAAAATAAGAACTGCAACAACAAAATACATAGTAAGAATCCACAAAATCAGAATAAGCAACAATCTCTTATGGCAGACCATTGTCTAAGACGCTGTGCAATTGCATAACGCAATACACATCGATCTCACCTTGACTTCCAAAACGTTGTCCCTTATACAGCTTGAAGCAAATTTACTTATTTGGCCTTTGTTAACGTGAGGTCGTCACAAACTCCAACAATGACATCCATCGTATTAGACTAATTAAAATGTATTAGCTAATACAATACAGTGAACATAGAAAAACTAACCAAACATTATATTTTATTATTCTAATACAGTACTTTTTAAACTCATAACACAATACAGTGCGGTACACCAGACGAGCCCTTATTGTCTTCATATGCCATTTCTCACTTCGAGAGAATGAGTCATCAATCTTTTCTTTGGCCTTTAAAATTCATGCACTTGAATTTGGCCCAATTGACTTTGCTCACGTTAGCTCCTTTTCACACCAAAGAACATTCCCTACATGAAATTGATTATTTTCCAAATTCTAAGCTATTGCGTCTAAAACATAAAAATAACTCTAATTAAATAAAAATAGATAAATCAAATTAGCTAACAAATACATATTAAAGATTATAAATATGATATAAAATATTCCCATCAGTAAGGTTATGATTTGTGTTTGGAGATTTTGAAACTTCAGTTTGGTTTGGTTTGTGGGTGTGGTTTATGTTCTACATTTGATGAGGTTGAGTTTGTGTTTGGTGGGCGGGTTCATTTTTTCAATTTTGATTTTTGTCCTTTTTTTCTTTTCAAAAGACAGATATCTCAGAGACTTTCTAGAGCAAATAAAAATAAAAATAAAAAAGAAGTCTAAAAGCTTGGCTTTCGAGACTTACTGGTGGGAAAAAAAGTTTTGATCAATCGAAAAATAAGTCTCAAATTGCTTAAAATAAGTATAGGAACAGTTGCAAATAAGTCTCGATCAATCTACTAACAATTCACGATTATTATGGTCAAATTAATATTCATTTTCTCCCCAAGAACACGGCCAAACCAATAAAAAAATTAAATTCCCCACATTCCTATTCATTTTACATCACAAACAGAAACCTTAAATCCCCCTACTTCAAGTGAAATGCAACAACAAATTGACAACACATATAACAAAATTCTCGAAACAAACCAAAACTCATTTTTGAAAATTAAATCTTGAAACAAACCAAATGCACATATTCAATTAAATGAAACAATATTAAATCAAACAAAAAACTAGTTTCAAAAACTAAAACCCAACTAAACACAAAACATGTTTTGATTTCATATTCCAATCGGTTTCTCTCTCAACTTTTTTCCCAACAGTTGTCAAACCACAAACCCTAGGCTTTAGAAAAATAAAAAATAAAAACTCAGGTCCCGTACAAGTATATGAAGGTATCTTTGGAACAAAACACATTTTGGTAGACTTACCAAATATGCTACAAATTTTTTTGAACACTTGGACAAATGGCCTCTTCTATTTTATTTTATAAAATTTAAACATGTAAATCTTTGAAGGAATTAATGTAACAATAAATCTTAAAATTAGTGTTATTGTTAAAGCTTAAAATAAGTCTTAAATTAGGCTTTAACGTTCATATAAAACCTCAAAACTTTTAAAGTAAAATAATAATAATAAATAAATAAATCTTTTGCAGCAATTTTTTAAGGCCCAAAAACATGTCTTTTGCAACATTTTTTCAAAACCCAAAACCATATGTCTTTTGCGGTATTTTCTTAACACACGTGGTTTTTTTTTTTTTTTTTTTACATTGGTAACATATTGCAATTGATTGACACTCTTCTATGGAATTATTCGTAATGACATTTTAGTAAATGCCAAAAAAGGTCTTTTTTGACATTGTTTTAAAACTCATAAATCTTAATATTTCTTATAGTGCATGTTCATGCTTTTCATTCCACGAGTCAATATGTGATTTTGTTTAAATGTTTTAATATATCATAGTCATGAATCAGTGCCCCTTCGACTCTGGGTGAGGTGTGATCCTTCTATATCGCTAAAAAATGGAGGAGGCAAGCATCCTCCATATCAAGAATGGAGAGGAAACTAACATGCGTTGATAGTGGTGGTCGGTTGGTCGTTGGTGAGGGCTACCTCAACATTTTTTTTTGAAACATTAGAGATATATTAGGCAAGGACATCCAAAACAGTCGCCTGTTGGGGGTCGAAGCCAAAAGCAAAACAGAGACCGATAAACAACAGCCGAGGACAAAACAGAAACGCCAAGAAAACATGAAAACAAAGAATCAAAACATAACAGACACCCATAAAGGCTTAACCCCCTAAGCTCCAATCTTCGATGTTTGTATTAGCAGAGGACGCCCTTTTGGCCAAGCTGTCAGCAAACGAACTAGTTGCTCTGGAACTGAAAACGTCGGAGATATTAGGCATAGAGTGTAAACTGTCCCTGATGTCATAAATAACTTCGTGATTGTCTAAGTTACCCATCCACTCATTGGAGATCCAAGAAACGGCGACTTTCGAATCACTCACTATCACAATCTCTTTACCTGATAACTCCGTCTTAGCTTCACAAAGCCTGCAAGCTTTCCTAATGGCCATGATTTCCTCCGAGTTTGAGCTTTGGATACCTACATGACACGAGAAAATACCCAAGACTTTACCACCCGAGTTCCTCAAAACTCCCCCTATACCCGCCTCTTTAGGGCTTCCTCTAGCAGCGCTATCCACATTGAATTTCAGAGCTTCTAGGACAGGCGGGATCCATTCCTCCTCCTTAGACGATCTCACTTTGTGCAACTCCTTGCACACCTCTGGAATGTTGAGGAGGATTGATGTTATTGGCTCCGTCGAACCTTTGCCGTGGTGTTTAAACCACCACCCCACCCTGAACTTAATCATATCAACAACCTGCACTTGCTGAAGCTCCTTATCTTTGAATATCACTTGATTGCGAGCCTCCCAAATGGACCAAACGATTGCCATAAACAAGGTGCTCCACACTCTGCTGCTTTTCTTTGAAGGACACAACTCACTCCACTCAACAAACCATTCAGTAGAAGAATTGTTTACACAAAAACTCACACCCCACCACTCCATACAAGCAGACCAGATACTCCACGACCTGTGACATAAGAGGAACAGATGATCCACCAACTCCACCACCAGACTGCAGAAAGGGCAGAGCTGATTGCCATCATTCTTGACCCCGAAAAGACTCAACACATCTTTTACCATAACTCTGCCTTTAAGAGTTTGCCAAACCATAATCTCCACTTTATGAGGACATATCCCATGCCAAAGAAGTGAACTGAACGGAGACACATTACTGCAAAAATCCTCCAGCCTTTTACGAAAAGATCAGTCTGTGAAGCTGCCATTAGGGGACAAGCTCTAGGCCACACTGTCTGAAATAAACCTTCTAATGCGAATGGTATTATGTAAAACTTGTAAACAATTCCATTGATCAAATTCCCAGTCGAATAAAGATCTCCTAAGAGGGATTTTCCAGACCCAACAAGTACCTTCCCAAGCACCGAAATCTTGCACCAAACCTGTCTTGTTGCTAGCGAAAGCAAAGATCCTAGGATAAGCCTCTTTCAACGGAACTGAATCCCACACGATGTCATCCCAAAAACAATCCCTATCCCTTTTTCCAATGATAACTTTCCACCCTTCTTTGAAAACTCTAGCTGAATTGGAATCCTCCACCAAAAGGCTGCCAACTACTTTCACAAAGAGGGAAACCGAAGAAGTAGAGGATCTGCCCCAATTCCACCACATGGATGTCTGTGGGATTCCATACTTCGCACAGATCACCATTTTCCACAAAGAACCGTGTTCTTTTCCAAACCTCCAAACCCATTTCGCCAACAAACTTTTGTTCTTATCAATAATTTTACCAATGCCAAGACCCCCATTCTTTTTGCTTTTAACAATCCCATCCCAGCTAACCGCTTGCAGTTTTCTCTTCCCCGAACTAGCCCCTCAGAAAAAGTTTCTTTGCCACTTCTCGATAGAATTTGCTACCCCTAACGGTATTCTACAAACTGACAAAAAGATGGCCGGCATACTAGAAATAACTGATTTAATTAGGATTAAACGACCTCCTTTGCTCAGGAATTTCCTCTTCCATTGGGCCAATCTACTCTCAATGCGCAATAACAGAGGTTTCCAATACAATTTTGTACCAGTGTTGCCGCCTAAAGGGAGCCCCAAGTAAGAAATAGGAAGGCTAGCCTTCTTGCATCCAAACAAAGCCTCCCAATCCTCCTCCCCTGACCAATTCATACCAACCCTTATAACACATGATTTGTGAAAGTTTAGACTCAAACCCAAAGCCAATTCAAAGCATCTAAGAATTCTCCTTCCATTTAGAATGTAGTCCTTCTTGGGTTTAAGAAACAAAATAGTATCATCTGCAAACTGTAGATAAGAGGTATAAACCTCGTTATCATCGAAAGACACACATTTTATCATATCCATGTGATAAGTTTTTTTTAACAAACAACTCAAACCTTCCACAGCTATGTTAAAGAGAAACGGAGACAAAGGATCACCTTGACGAAGACCTCTCTCCACTCCGAACGGCGAGGTTGGGCTTCCATTAACCAACACCGATAAGCTTGGAGACGAGATACACCACCTAATCCAATTCCTCCAATGGTCCCCGAAACCCATGTCTTCCATCATACCATACAAAAAGAGATGATACATTGTGTCATAGGCTTTCTCAAAATCCAGCTTCAAAAGAATACCACCCTATTTATCACTTTTCCATGTATGGATAATTTCTTCCGCTATAACTATACTATCGAAAATTTGACGATTTCTCACAAAAGCTATCTGAAAATCTTCGATGATTGAATCCATCACCAACTTTAGAAGATTAGCTAACACCTTGGATAGAATTTTATACATCGAACCCACAAGGCTAATAGGCCTAAAATCCTTCATAACCTCCGGCCTAACACACTTCGGGATTAAAACAATAAAAGTATTGTTTAGATTCTTTACAATAGATCCATCACGGTGAAATTCATGTAAGAATTTCATAAAGTCTTCTCTTATCATCTCCTAGTTAGCCTTAATAAAATTAAGGTTCAATCCATCCGGTCCTGGCGCCTTATCGCCATCACAGCCACACAGCACTGCCCACACCTCTTCGGTACTAAAAATATCTTCCAAAGCATCCCTCTGCTCATTTCGCAGTCTACTGACTCTTAACCCAGAAATTATTGGTCTCTTCCAATGCACATTTTTGTAATGATCTCAAAAGTAATTACGAATCCCACTGCAGAGAAGACTATGGTTCGTAACCTTCACCCCATTGAGGACAAAACTATTGATCAAATTACTGCAGCTTCTAGTGTTAGCCATCCAATGAAAGAATTTGGTATTTTTATCTCCCTCTTTTAACCATTTTACTCGAGACATTTGATTCCACCTATGTTCTTCCTTTCTCAGCGCTTTCCACAAGTCTGCAAGAAGGGTCACCCTCTCTTGCCTCAACTCCCTAGACCACCCAATACAACATGCTGTCTTTTCCACTACTGCCAACTTCTCCTGAATAGAGTTCGGAGACCCACTCTCGCTTCTTATTCCCCTGTTTCAGACAATACTTTACTGCCTTAATCTTGGAAGATAACACAAAGCTCTCTGAACCGGAAACCTTGCAATCTTTCCAACTATCAGTAGCCGACTTCATCAAAACTCTATCTTTCAGCCAGTTGTTTGAAAAACGAAATGGCTTTGGCCCCCAATCCATGATTTTCTCTCCTAAAGTTATAGCGTTATGATCTGACAGGTTTCTGGGAAGACCACTTTGCATTAAGTTGGGGAACCTCGAAATGATACCTGGTGAGATCAAGAAGCGATCCAGTCTCGCGCATGAGGCACTTTCTCTGTGATTGGACCATGTGAAAGGCATACCATGAAGCGAAAGATCAATGACCTTAGCTCTGGAAAGAAAAGCACCAAAATTCCTCACCGAGTTCATATTACACTCTCTTCCTCTCCTTTCCTCCGGATGAAGAATGGTGTTGAAATCACCTCCCATACCTAAAGTAATGGAATCTGTGATGGGTGAAGCCAAAATGGAATAAGGCTTGGTTTAAAACATTAATTCTAGGTCCCCTCACATCTTCCTGTGTAAATAAAATATCTCATTGAAACTGTATTATTAGGGTTTAAAGGAAATAGGCATAGGAAGACCTAATCCGAATGAGCAACTGTTCTTGCAGTTCTTTTCATAAGTTATTATAGGTATTTTGGTTGTGTACATTGCAATTTGAGTAATGATAATTTGTCTAAATTTGGTTTCCAAATCTGGTGTCCAAATAATATGGCAACACTATGATCCATTCATTTAAATCATGCAAATATATTACAATTTAAATGAATAGATTATAATGTTACCACATCATTTGGGCACCATATTTGGACTATAATTTTGGGGAAATTAGCATTATTGTTAACAATGAGCTAGGCTGATTCTGAAAAATTTATCAAACATCTTTTTCTCAAAACTTACGAAACAAGTGATTATTATTTCTTAATTTATAGTAATCTCAAACACACTTAGTATATATTGTTCAAACTTTGGTTTTATCCTTAAAAAATTAAGGAATGGGATTAATTAGTAATGATAATACACGATATTCACTCTCTTGGTCTGGGACACCATGTCCATCTCCAAATTGGTACATGCACTGAGCCATCCTTGCCAGATTCAATGGAACTCCAGCAACAGTGTTGGAGTAGTGAGGGTTTCCGATTCCATCTTTGTTCATCTTCAACCATGTTGCATTTATCAATTCTCGTATTTGTTCACGAGCCACTTCCTTCGAAACTCCAGTTTCGTGCATATAACACTGGATTGATTTTGGAACATCCCCTCTCTTCATCTCATCCTGAATAAAAAAAAGAGTTATATTTCCAAATAATAGGAGGGTTCAATGAAACTACATATCATTTTGGGTTGTGGAAAATGTACCGATGATGTCCCAAGATTGTCTGCAAGTCGTAAAACCATTGTTGAACAACGAATTATGTTTGGGGTATTCTTCTAAGTATTCTAAGTCCTTTTTTGTTATTGAATTATTTGTAACTAAAAAAATACTGTAACATTAAATTAATTTGCATAGCAGTAGATTGAATTCAGATAATTTATGGTATTGTAAAGAGCCAGAAAACATATCTTCATATAGTATGGAAGTTGCTCTATTGTAGTGAGTCTGAATTTATATTGCAAATTAGTAGAAATTAAATAGCTAATACAGATATATGCAACAATATTACATATCTTAAATTTGGGGTACAAATTCTACCTTAGTTTCACCAAGATGGTACCCAGAGTATGCGGGAAAGTTGAGATTGTGTTTGTTTGCAAGGAGGTTATTGTGTTTGTTGATGTAAGCAATCTGTGTCAAACATTGAAGAACCAATGAAATGCTGTCAAATTTTTGTTGATTTTTAGTGACGAATTTTTTTCATCTTAATAGGATGTCTATTGTGATGAAATAAAATATTCGTCCCAAAAAAAATAAAAACATAAAAAAAAACTTTTATGGACAAAAAAATATGTCTAAATAGAATATCTATTGAGATGAAAGAAATTATTCATCCCTAAAAACTTTAAATCTGGCAAGACCTTTAAAGACAGAATTTTTTTTTGTCCAATAGACTGTCTATCGGTACAAATTTCATCAAAAGTGATAAACCTTTTAGGGACGAAACATTTTTGTCCCGATATAACATCTATTGGAACCAAATAAATTATTCGTCCCAATAAATTGTCTATCGGGATAAATTTTGTTTCGTGCTAAAATGTTTTCTTTTTATTTCAATTTAATAATTAATAAATTTTGTTGATATTCTTTTCTTTTTTTTTTGTTAAAATTTTTCCTAAGAAATAGATTAATAATTAAATTACCATATCAATTATAAAATGAGGTAATATGAATTATTTTGTTCATACAAAATGGTTCTTTGTCGAAATGAATAACAATCTAAAATATGTTGCGACCTTATATATTATAATCCACAACTACTAGGAAAATTGTTGTACATTTCAGCTTTCGTTTTGTGATAGGAATTCGAGTCTTAACATTCGTTTGCAAGACATAGAGAAACATCTCATCTATAGTGTGAGTTGCATTCTAAATCGTGTTTATAACAATTGATGTCACTAGACTCCGATAAACCCCTAACTTGATTATATATAATTTAAAAAATAGTTTTATTAAATTCTCCTATAAATATTTTTAAATTTTTGATTAGTGGAATGACCTTAAATTTTTGAAAGATTAAAATTTTTTATTACCATTCTAAAACATTATTAGGAACAGCTATAACACCATCTATTATAACTACAATTTCACACTTGAAATATGCACAAAATAAATTTAAATTTTGAACCAAGCTAGTAATACTGCATCATGCTCGTCGATCACAAAGTAAACCTAAAATTGGAAACAACACTAATGGTTGATTACTTCAAAAATTAAATGAAAAAAGAGAGGAACACACTTGAAAGCATCGAGGCCGGAGTTCTTAGCGGAGAAGGAATCGCGTGGCGCTATCTCCTTCTTGGCTCTGAAGAACTCAATATCAGCGCCGCCCAATTCCTTTGATTTCTTGGTCTCTTCCTGTGATTTGTAAACCTGCGCTTTGAGTTCCAAGATCGACGAGGGACCCACTCCCTCGATCGACCGTTGCTTCTTCGGCATGATCGACGATTCCGTTAGCCATGCCAGCGATTCAACTACCACTCTCTTCTTTCTTTCTTGCTCCTCCATCATTATCTTTATTATTTTCTTCTTCGGCTAACAAATTTTGATCTCTAGGCCGCCCTATAAAAACGACATGTCGTTTAATATGACCGTTTACTTTTACAACCTCTGATCGGGTTAACCAGTAAACTCGGGTCAAATCCTCCCGTTTAAGGCCCGGTGGATTCACTGGTTGACATTTGACAAGTGGGTACTTGGATCGGGTTGTTTGAGTGATAGATTTAAAATTAAATAAGATATTACGAACTAATAATTTCGTGGGTTTTGGGCTCTACACAGGTACGTCACCAGACAAAAAGAAAATTTGATGATTTTACATAAAAGTTCTGTACTCATGGTCATGGCCCAACACACATTAACTCGATCAAAGAAGAACGATCTTTATATACAAATTATGAATCTCATTTGCTAGTGATGCAGAATATGACAAACTATCTCTGGAACCTTACATCCTTGTGAGACCGAACACAATTACAAATCAGCATTCAAATCAAGGAAAAGGCAGCAAGCTCACTATAATACTTTTAGATTCCACACAGTCCATATATTTAAACAAGCAACACATCATAAAATAAACGGTTATTGACATGGTTTCATATTGAATAACATCCCCATCACCTTTTCAAAATTTACCTAATACGTTTTTACTCAAATGTTATATTAATCTCACACGCACACTTAGTATTGTTCAAATCACTACATTTTTTTTATATCCTGAACAAAGTCAAGGAATGGGATTAACAATTAATGACAATACTAGATGTTTAGTGTCTTTGTCTGGGACACCAAATCCATCTCCAAACTGGTATGTGCACTGACCCACCCTTGCAAGATTCATTGCAACTCCAACAAAAGTGCTGGAAAAGTGATGGTTTCCGATTATATCTTTGTTCATCTTCAACCATGTCACATTTATCAATCCCCGTATGTGTTCACGAGCCTCTTTTTCCGAAACTCCAGTTTCGTGCATATAACACTGGATGGATTTAGGAATATCTCCCCTTTTCATCTCATCCTGAGTAAAAAAAAATATACATAGTTATTTTTCCAAATAATAGAAGGATCATTCAATGAAACTATATCTCATTTAGGGTTGTGCATGCAAAATGTAATGTAGCTTGTGTACCGTTGATGTTCCGAGATCATTTGTAAGTCGTAAAATCACTGATGAACAACGAATTATGCCGGGGTGTTCTTCCAAGTATTCCAATTCTTCTTTTGTTATTGTATTATTTGTAATTAAAAAATAAGCATGCAATAGAATGATAGGTGCAGATACTGAAACCCAAGCATTATCAATGTATTCTTCTAGGGTTGGAGTGTATCCGCTGTAGTACCACTTCGCTTCCAATAAATAGGCTTTACATTAATTTGCCCACTGTAACATTAATTTGCATAGCAGTATGTAGAATGAAATAAGATAAGTTAATACAACTTAAAATGAATGAAATAATATTGGGAATATATATATATATATATATATATATATATATATATAAATACAAAATTTCTATTAACAATTCGAACCAATATAAAATATATCAGTTCTTTGTATATGGGCCATCAGATTTAATTGTTTTAACTATATATATAGTCTTTCTCTTGTCAATTCGTCATAATATAAAATATATCGGTTATTTGAACGTGGGCTATAGATTATAGAGAAGTCCTGACAAATGCATACATAACAAGTCTTGAAATTTGATCAAAGACATAAAAAACTGGTTTGTATATACCTTATATTAGGTGGTTTGTAAGTGAGAAAGACTTTATATATATAATTTTTCTATTGTCAGTTCGAACTGATATAAGATATATCAGTTCTTTATATGTGGGCTATTGGATTTAAATGTTTGGACTTGACTGTATGCACTTGTCAAAGCATCTTTTAAATACAATTGCCCACACATGCAAAAAATTGATATATCTTATATCAGTTCGAACTAACTATAGAAAGATTATATATATTTATATGAGTAATACAAGGTTTCCTAAAAATTTTTCTAAAATCTTTTCCAAATGATATTGGCATGTGATGTGTCAATATCTTATAAATTATTAGATTACGTGGTGAATGATGTGATGTTGACAATTTATGTGCAATATCAATTTGGGAAAGATTTTAGGAAAAAATTTGGAAAACCTAACATTACTCATATTATATATATATATATATATATATATATATATATATAACTTTTCTCATTAGTGCATAGTGATAAATTTATATCAGTGTCTTACATGTGGACCACTAGATTCAATTACTCTGACTCAGTCTGTATGTATTTGTCAGTGCTTATCCATAATAAATGATCTACATACAATGCACTAATGTATTTTATATCGGTATGTACCGAGGAGAAAATGAATATATGTATATATATTTAGAGAGAGAGAGAGAAAAGAGCAAAGTAAATTAACCTCTCTCCGCAGATATTTAATGATGTCATGTCCTTGATCTTTGAGACAAACAAAAGCCATTTCGTTTATGGTATTGTAAAGAGCAAGATAACATATCTTCATGTAGTATGGAAGTCGCTCCATTGCAGTGATGTCCCATCTAAATTTATATTACAAATAATTAGTAGAAATAGCTAGTACTTACATATCTTGAATTTGTAGTCCTCATTCTATTGTACAGGTACTATATAGGATTGAACTGTATATTTTTTGGTTATATTAATTTTGAAAACTATTTATAATGTTAGTATTATCAAAAAGGATATAAAAAAAATTAAAACATAACGAAAAAATGATAAATTATTATTGTTTATAATTAAAAATATTTGCAATTAATTAACAAAATATGTAAAGTGAACTGAATACAAAGTGAAATTTTGTTTATAAAATGTAAAAAAAAAACGTTTATTAGGATTTTAAAATACAATAAGGTTATATTAGATATTTTAAATATTTTTTTTTCCTACAAAAAGCCCAAAAAAAATCCCAAAATTTTCTCTCGATATATTAAAAAAAAAACTCTATTATAGAAGTTGGTTAGTGGTTTGCTCCATCATAAAGTTGTGAATTCAAGTCTGTCTCATTCCTCAAATCTCGAATTATTGTAATATATATATTTTTAAATAAAAATAAAAATTGAACCAAGATAACTAGAGAAATTAAAAAAAAAAAAAAAAAAAAAACTTTTCGAATTAAAATCTATCTATCTACCACCAACCTCTCAACTGCATCTGTGAATAGTTCGAGTTCATCCAGAGTACCATAGACATCATAAACATCATCAATTGTTGTTATTAATGCACCGATCTTTGTGTGCATCCTCCTGCAGTAACCAAACTGAGGCTCGAAAATTAGCACCATTGCCCAAGAGAAAATCTCCATCAACCTGTCCCTTGCAAAATTCAACTTCTCCCCCAGACCCGTTTTCCTCCACCACCTGTATAAAATCCAGATTAGTTTCATCGATCATGGAAGGAAATCAACCATGTCATGAATTAATGTACGTACATTGACGTATGCTTCAGATCTTCTTGGTGTGTTGCTTGAACTACGTTGAAGTCCAGTTTAGCAAGCTCAAGCAACACAGGATTCTTGTCCTGATGATGTTTCTCGTATACATCAATGAACCACCTTGCCTCCAGCCTTGGCATCCTCCAGTGTAGTGGAAGCTCCAACGCATGGTTCGCTAGTGTTGAAAGATATTCATCATCTTTGCTGTGCTTGACGTATTCTTTGAGGTATTCGGTTGTGAAATTTATAGCATTATGAAAGATACTCTCTCCTTCTACACAATAGTATGCGGCTTCATACAAAGCTAGAATTCCTTTGCAATCATAACTAAGGCATGACATTATAAAGTTTCCCTTCTCACCCATGAAACTATTGAAAATTTCTACAAAAAAGAAGAAAAAAAAAAAGGCAATGAAAAATCACTTTTTTGTTCTCTAATTTTTTAGATATATTGTGATGTACGTAATTATTAAAAAATTATAATATTCTCTGAAAGTTTATGTTAACTATACCTTGAGATATATCAGCACCATGTTGTCTAAGGAGTCTAAATTCGAGAGCTACATCATATAAACTTTCTTCTTTTTGTGTATTAATATTGCTGCATCTCTTGTCATATATTCTACCCAAAATACTTTTGATTTCATGGTCAAAGTGATAAGATAAACCGATTCTTTGCAAAGTATCAATGAGCTCCATTTGATATAATGGATCCGCCACTTTGACAAGCGTCGCTCTCACTTCTTCCTTCAGCTCTTGGACTCTATTGGCATATTTTTCCCCCTGCATTAAATGAAAAATTAATTAATCTTTCTATCAACTATATATAATTACAGACACAACGCTAGCTGCTGCTTATTAGAATGATAATAGCTAGTATACTATACCGCAAATTCACTACTTAGTGATTGAATGTAATCATAGCTCCAAATTGTAGGTTTGAAATTGGCAGTTCGCCTAGTAATGGGTTGCTGATGATCAGACATTTTGGTGGCAGCCATGCCCCGGCCCGTTGGACTC
The DNA here is from genome assembly GCA_033220585.1 of Dipteronia sinensis. Lineage (NCBI taxonomy): Eukaryota > Viridiplantae > Streptophyta > Magnoliopsida > Sapindales > Sapindaceae > Dipteronia > Dipteronia sinensis. The sequence goes on along the minus strand of CM065641.1, from coordinate 4,103,516 downwards.
GAAAAGAACAAAGCCTTTGCCTAAGGATCGGACGATCCAACTACAACATGACTCGGCAGTAATGCATGCAGTGAATTAAGAGACTGAAGAGCCTTTAGAAAGAACTTCAACAAAAGGAATACTTTGTTTTCTAAATAAAGAAAAACTTATAGTTATTGTGTTGTACGTACGAGTAATATATATTTACTAGGAACTTCGAATTCATGGCTATAAATAAGCACACAGCAGAGAATATATTACACTACTATTTTTCAGGCCCTTTTTAGGAGAGGATCCTCTCCAATACGGTCATATCTACGTATGACCGTATTTAATTCTCGAAAATATCTGGGTTACCATCAAAATGTACTTGGCATCTTTATTTTCTGCACATATGGTCCTCTTACTACAACTATTGATAAGGATATTTTTTAAATTCTTGAATATATCAAATCATAAAACTCTTATCAATGATTAACATGTTTGTCATGCAAATGTCTATCCTATTTCAACAATAATTAAGGCTATTGGGACGAAAGTAATTCGTTCCAAATTATGTTGTCTTAGGTGAGACTTGAACTCACAAACTGTGATTAGAGTGGTATCCATTTACTACCTGTTTGGCTGTTTACATATATGTTTCTTTTCTTTTCTTTTTTTGAGAAGGAAATATTATTAAACCAAAGGAAAATTACATCAAATTCAGGCAATCGCCCAAAGCAATTGGAGCCACACTAGTAAGGCACTCCTCCAACCAAAAAGTTATCATTCTCAATTGTCAAGCCTAGCTTGGCAAGACAATGGGCTGCCATATTGACTTTCCTAGGAACGAAACTAATCTTACAATCCAGAAAATCAAGAAGTTGAAGCTTAATATCCTGAATAACCAGGTCAACTTCAGAACAAGAAACGATAGGGGAAGAAACAAGCTTCACCACCATATGAGCATCTAGTTCCACATCACACGACCATAAACCATCTTCCCGCGCCATCATCATACTATTGAAAATTAAACTTGACTTCCAGACAACCACCTCCATTCTAGAAGCCAACAATTTCTGACTTCCAGCTGCCACCTTCTGCCAACCCCCAACTACCACCACCAAACAATTGAAGCTTATCTTTGACTTTGTTTCATTGTTTGAATTTATTTTGTTTGTGTTTTTCTCATCTCATTTCCCTATATAAAGGAATGAAGATTGTATTATAAAAGTGTGGAGTGGTGTAAGAAAATATAGAGAGATATAAAAAGAGTTTGAAGTTTCTCCTTCTGTCGAGTGCTCGAAATCTCTCTCAGAGGTGCACCACAAGTGACCTCAACCACACCATCCCACCAATAGTGGTATCAAAGCCCATATTAGACAGAAATTCAGAAAACAGAGGCCAAATTCCAATTGGCCAGAAATAAAAGTGCTCAAAATTGATTTTTGATCACACCAGAGTGTTGTACTCATCGCTAGGAGTGCAACGGTGAAAATTTCACAAAATTCGGAGCTCAGACGACGCCACACGTGCCCCATGAAGTTGTAGCATGATTCCACGCACTGCCACGCGCAGTCGCTCCCTCCGGCGCGCCACCGCCACGCGCCGATCGCCTTCCTCGCCCGATTTGTAAGATTCGACCCGTGATCCGACCCGATTCGCCAGATCCGACCCGTGACCCGACCAGGACCCGCTGACTTGCTGATGCAGTGCTGACGTCACTAACGACGTTATACCGCCTGGAATATTCCGTCCAAAAGAGAATATTCCATTATCTTTTGTTGACTTTTGTCAAAAGTTTGACCGCTCGTTTCAGATGCTTCCGAACTTGATTTTCGACAAACTCAGACTGGTTTCCAACGTTTGGGACCATTCCGGAGTCAACCATGCACTCGGTTTCTGTAAATTCAGACTCCAAAATATTGTTCTAAGCATTTCAAGTCTCGATGGCCAAGGGAAACGCGCATATTGTCATCCCGAAACTCACCAAAGACAACTATGACAATTGGTGCATACAAATGAGAGCTCTACTAGGCTCTCAAGATGTCATGGATATTGTGGAAGATGGATATAGAGAACCCGCCTCCAAAGAAGCTGAGGGAGAATTGACAGATGCTCAAACAACAACTCTCAAAGCTGATCGAAAGAGAGATTGTAAAGTAAAGTCCTTAATCTATCAAGGAATAGACGATGCCACGTTCGAGATCATAGCATCCTCTAAGTCGTCGAAAGAAATCTAGGACACTCTTCACAAGACTTACAAATGTGCTGACATAGTGAAAAGAATTCGTCTTCAAACTCTACGAGGTGAGTTCGAATCTCTACGGATGAAATCTAATGAATGCATTGCTGAATTCTATACACGAGTTATGGTCGTTACTAATCAGCTAAGAAGAAATGGAGAAACTCTCATCGACATGAGAATTTCAGAGAAAATTTTGAGATCAATTGATCCAAAGTTTGATTTTATAGTTGTGGCACTAGAAGAAACAAAAGATCTGGAGACGATGTCTATTGGAGAACTAGTGGGTTCATTGCAAGCCCATGAGCAGAAAGTCACAAGAAGAAGTGACGACAAAGTATTGGAGCAAGCTCTCCAGTCAAAGCCCTCCCTCAATGAAAAAAGATACGAGCAAAGGGGAACCTCACAACAAGAAAGAGAACGAGGTAGAGGATCTCGGGGAAGAGGTTCTGGAAATACTGAAACCAGAGGTAGAGGCAGAGGAGGAAGAGACACAAATAGAGGAGGACGTGGACAACAGAACTATGTCCTACGAGGAAGAGGACGTGGACAACAGAACTATGTCCTACGAGGAAGAGGACGTGGAAGAAGAGACGGCTGCAACAACCGTCCGAACGTTGACAAAAGAAATGTTCAATGCTATAACTGCCATAAATATGGCCACTATAGCAACGAGTGCAGAGGTAATCCAAATGAGGTAAATGAAAATTCTAACTTTGCAGAAAATAGCAAGTTGAAGGAGAATTGTTGATGTTGATGGCACACAACTCAACATATCAAAACCAAAATGTTTGGTTTCTTGATTCTGGAGCCAGCAATCATATGACTGGCAGAAAAGACTTATTCACAGAACTTGATGAGAAAGTTCGTGGAGAAATCTCATTTGGCGACCTTTCAAAAATCCCTGTCCAAGGAAGAGGAGATGTCATGATCAAGTAGAAGAATGGAGATCATGCATTCATCTCTAATGTTTACTATGTTCCATACATGAGGACAAACATCCTAAGTCTCTGACAACTCCTAGAAAAAGGTTATCATATTAGCCTCCAAAATATGCAACTCATCATCACAGATGCTCGAGGAAAGCTGGTAACTCGAGTCCAGATGACGAAGAACAGAATGTTTCCTCTCGTAATTCATCATGATACGCCAAGGTGTTTGACAGCCATCATCAATGACAAAGATTGGTTGTGGCATCTAAGGTATGGACATCTCAACTTTGAAAGTTTAAAGCAATTGGGAAGTAAGAAGATGGTGAAAGGATTGCCAAATATCCATCACCCAAATGAGATGTGTGAAAGCTGTGTTCTCAGTAAACAACACAGAAATAGCTTCGAAAATAAGTCAAATTTGAAAGCAATCATGCCACTTGAGCTCGTTCACATAGATGTGTGTGGTCCATTGACGCCAGTATTAAATGGACAGAATCAATACTTCCTTACCTCTATTGACGACTACAGCAGGAAGACTTGGGTCTATTTTCTAAGAAAGAATTCTGAAGTATTTGATCACTTCAAAGAGTTCAAAACTCTTGTGGATAAGCAAAGTGGCTTTTACATCAAAACACTGAGATCAGATCAAGGTGGATAATACACTGCAGGTGCTTTCTAGGAATTCCTTAAGCAACAAGGAATCAGACATCAGTTTACACCAGCTTATACTCCTCAGTTAAATGGTGTAGCTGAAAGGAAGAATCGAACAATTCTTAACATGGTTAGAAGCATGTTAAAGGATAAAAATATGCCCAAAAGCTTTTGGGCCGAAGCAGTTTTGTGTGTGGTATATCTACTAAACAGGTGTCCTACAAAGAGTCTAGATACAAAGAAACCGCAAGAAGCATGGAGCACTCATAAACCAAGTGTGAATCACCTCAGAGTTTTTGGCTCCATTGCCTATATCAAGGTTCCAGAAGCGAGAAGAACCAAGCTTGAAGATAAAGGAGAAAATTGTATCCTTGTTGGATACGGTGACAGAACAATGGGTTACCAGCTATACAACCCTATCACCAAGAAAGTGATCTTCAGCAGAGATGTCATTTTTGAAGAAATAAATCCTGGAATTGGGATCAGACCAAAGCTTCCAGAAGTGCAGAGTTGATACCTGCAGAAGAGACAAGAGAAGTGGCTAGAGAGCCATAAATAACCAGAGATCAGCAGACTTCTCAACGTGGTTCCTCTTCACCACAAAGGTACGATACTCCATTACAAATTGATCGTGACTTTTCAGATATGAGGCATAGAGCGCAAAATGTAGCCTAGAAGATCTGTATGAAAATACATAACATGTGGAAGAAGATATTACTCTGTATTGTCTGCTGATGACAAGTGATCCAGTTAGCTTTGAAGAGGCTAACCAAAAGGAAAATTGGAGAAGTGCAATGGATGAGGAGATTCGATCCATTGAAAAGAACAAGACATAAGAGTTGACTACTCTCCCAAAAGGCCGAAAAACTATCGGCGTGAGATAGGTCTACAAGACCAAAAGAGATGCGAAAGGAGAAGTCTAGAGATACAAGGCAAGACTTGTAGAAAAAGGCTATAAGCAAAAGAAATGAGTTGATTACGAAGAAGTCTTTGCCCCAATTGCCAGACTAGAAACCATCAGATTGCTGATATCATTGGCAGCTCAGAAAAGTTTGAAAATTTACCAACTTGACGTAAAGTCAGCATTCCTGAATGGCTTTCTTGAAGAAGAAATCTATGTGGAACAACCACCTGGATATGTGAAGAAATGCAGAGAAGATAAAGTGTGCAGACTGAAGAAAGCTCTATATGGTTTGAAGCAAGCACCTAGTGCATGGAACATGAGGATTGATGATTACTTCCAAGAGAGCGGATTTGAGAAATGTTCGTATGAGCATGCACTATACGTGAAAAATGAGACTGACGAAAGCTTGTTATATGCATGTCTATATGTTGATTACTTGATCTTCACCGGCAACAATCCAGCCATGTTTAAAGATTTCAAACAGAGAATGGTGAAAGAATTTGAGATGACTGACATTGGTCTAATTACTCATTTTCTCGGCATTGAAGTTACGTAAAACGAAAAAGGTATCTTCATCTCTCAGATTATCTATGCAAAAGAAATTCTGAAAAGATTTGGTATGGAAAAATGCAATCCTGTCACAACTCCAGTAGAAACAGGAATAGAGTTAAGGAATAATGAGAGAGGAGATGTTGATCCAACCTATTTCAAGAGCTTGGTTGGAAGCCTGAGATACTTGACGTGTACCAAGCCAGATCTACTCTATGGAGTTGGACTAGTCAGCAGATACATGAAGACTCTTGACCAGTCTCACCTGAATGCAAAGAGAATACTCTGGTACATAAAAGGTACTGTTGATGATGCTATATTGTATACCAAAAGTGAAGATTACAGGTTGATTGGCTATTCAGATAGTGATTGGGGAAGATATCTGGATGAACGTAAAAGCACGATAGGTTTTACGTTTTTTATAGGAGATGCAGCGTTCACATGGTCATCCAAAAAGCAAGCCATTGTGACACTATCATCATGTGAAGCTGAGTACGTTGCTGCCTGCTCAGCTGTTTGTCATGGTATCTGGATTAGGAATGTGTTACAGTACTTGGAATTTCCACAAGTAAATCCCACAGAGGTCTACATCGACAATCGGTCAGCGATTGCGCTAGCAAAGAATCCAGTATTCCATGAAAAAAGCAAACATATTGATACGAGGTATCATTTCATCAGAGAGCATGTGAAGAATAAAGAGGTGGAACTAGTCTCTTGCAGGACATATGATCAAGCTGCTGATATTTCACCAAGCCTCTCAAACACGATGTGTTTGCAGACTAAAGACAATGCTTGGTATGACAAAGCATGGGGAGTCAAGTTTAAGGAGGGATGTTGAAAATTAAACTTGACTTCCGGACAACCACCTTCATTCTAGAAGCCAACAATTTCTGACTTCCAGCTGCCACCATCCAGCTGCCACCTTCTGCCAACCCCCAACTACCACCACCAAACAATTGAAGCTTATCTTTGATTTTGTTTCATTGTTTGAATTTATTTTGTTTGTGTTTTTCTCATCTCATTTCCCTATATAAAGGAATGAAGATTGTATTATAAAAGTGTGGAGTGGTGTAAGAAAATATAGAGAGATATAAAAAGAGTTTGAAGTTTCTCCTTCTGTTGAGTGCTCGAAATCTCTCTCAGAGGTGCACCACAAGTGACCTCAACCACACCATCCCACCAACACATACCTCTCTGAAGTGCCACTGCCTCATCAATTTGTGGCGAATGCCCGACCATAATCCTCTACTTACCACTACCTTCGTAATATCTGATGATGACTCCAACACCAACTCTCCCTCGAGGTATCCACAGCAGCATCAATGTTCATTTGAATTTACCCGCAACTGGAGGATTCCATTTTGTCAGCTCTTTCACCATGCTACTCTCATCCCCATTTGAAGCTTTATTAGCACGCCTATACTCGTCAAGAAACGAAATGGCCTAGGGAACCACATCAAAATATGTCATAGCAGATTTACCATGCACTGTCTCATTCTGGCGAAACCAAATCTTCCCACCCACAAAAAAAAACTTGCTTTGCCAACCCTTAACTTTTTCCCAAACACGGTATCGAATATTAGCAAACAAATGTTTCTTATTCTTTCCAACAAAGCTAGGCAAACTCAAGAACCGTTCATGACATCTAACTAATTTAACTCCAACAATCTGGGCCAAATTCAACGCCCTAGCCCGAGCCACCTTACCACTAACAAAAATAGCATATTTCCGATAATTAACCAATTGACTTGAAGCTCTAGCGTAAGAGTCCAGCACATGCCTAATCGATCGACAATCCTTCTTTGTCGCCTAGGAGAACATCATGCTATCATCAACAAAAACAGATGTGTAATTTTCGGCCCCTCTTGTTGCATCGAAATCCTGCAATATTACCTTTTCTATCCGTCGAAAAAATCATTCTAGACAGACCTTTCGCACATATCAGAAACAAATAAGGGGAAAGAGGGTCTCCTTGCCGAAAGCCGCGGGACGGTTTAACCATATCACAAATAGAGCCATTAAGCAGAAACAAGAATGAGATTAAAGTAACACATCTCATAACTCTATCAATCCACACACTAGAGAACCCTAACATCTGCATCATACTAGCAAGAAAAACCCATTCCACACTATCTAAGCTTTCGACATGTCCAGTTGAAGGCCAATGCACCAATATTTCCTTTTTTTCCTTCTTTTGAGTGCATGCATACAATAAAACGCCTATTAGCAATCAGTTTTATAACAATCATATACAAGACATTACATAAGTTTATGAGGCGACAATTAGTAATTATTTCAACTCTACTCACCTTCAGAATCATAGTTATAAGAGTACCATTAATCTCCTCCAAACCATGGCCCCCATTCAACACCCAAGGACAAGCTTTCGTTACTTTCTCCCCCATAATATGACAAAATTTCTGATAAAAAAACGTTGGTAATCGATATATTTGGTGCAATAATCTGATATTACGCATATATTGCAACCATACGTCCAATCTCCAATGATCGGACCGGTTTTCTAGAATATATTGACATCCGATATGTGGGATGTTGGACGACACGCATATATAAATGCTCCACTTGTGATTCCAAGTACTCGTAGAAAAAGAAATTTCATTTTTTTTTGAAAGGCAATATATTGATTGAAAAAACAAGAACAAAGCAAACAGGGGACCCTGGTCAAAGGACCATGAGAGACATGACTGCCGCCCCAACCCCAGAAAAATAGAACATCAACACGAAAACAAATCACACATCACCCCAAACTACAAAATCCCCGCAGCTATTGGACCCCATCTTTGTCAAACTATCCGTAAAAGAGTTAAAAATTCTGGAGTCAAAAACGACCTTCAGACCTTCTACAGACTTTAACAAGCTACGAATTACATAAATGGTATCAAACATCTCAAGGCTCCCAAAATCGCTCGAGTTCGTCCAAGAGACGGCAACTTTGGAATCACTTACAAGCGATATTTCCCTGTCATGCAAGTCCGGATTAGAAACGCACAACTCTGTTGCCTTTCTAATAGCCAATATCTCTACAGCATTAGAGTCAAGAATCCCTAGGAAAAAAGAAAAAAGAAAAAAGACACAGAACCTTCCCATTAGAGTCCCTCAAAACGCCACCCATACCTGCAGGTCCGGGTTTTCCTCTAGATGAACCATCAACATTGAATTTGAGACTGTCCAAAGAAGGTGGAATCCAGTCCACAATTTTCTTCTGAATCTTCCTCTTATGATCAACACCAAGATCGTTGATATTGCGTAACAAATCCTCCACTGAAACCTTAGAACCCCTCTCTAGATGCTTGAACCACCATGCTACTCCGAATTTCACCAAGTCTGTTGCTTGCTCCAAGCTTGGCTCCTTCCCTTCAAAAACCAAATGATTTCTGCTCTCCTATATAGTCCACACAGTTGCCACAAAAAAGGAGCACCATGCTCTCTCTTGGGTTCTCTTTGGGCAGAGACCTATCCAACCTCTAGTAGACTTATTGTTGCAGCAGTTTACTCCCCACCCAGACATGCACTTCAACCAGAGAGAGTTCGACCACTGACATTGAAGGAAGAGGTGATCCATAGATTCTTCATCATGCTTGCAGAAAGGGCAGTCCAAGTCCCCTATGTGTTTCATCCCATGACGCTGCAAGACCTCCTTGACCAGAAGTTTACCTTTCCACAATTGCCACAAAAACACCTCAACTTTACTCGAGCATAAACCTTGCCATAAGAAGCTTGGGACATTCTCACTAACATTGAGGTCCTTCTCCAACGCCTTTCTAAAGGAACGAACAGAAAATAAACCATTGGAGTTTGCTATCCAGGCAATGTTATCTGAAATGTTCCTTCGAATTTGGATGCATGACAAGAAGGTGTTGAAACATCTTCCTTGGTCCTTTTCCCAATCGAAGAGGGGGCGTCTCATGACAATATTCCACAACCAATTACGACCATTCCAGCTCCCAAATTCCTGAATCACACCTGACTTCTTAGAAGCTAAAGTGAAGCATCTCGGAAACGCTTCCTTTAACGGCTTGCCTTCCACACTGATATCAGACCATAGGTCTGCTCTATCTCCTTTACCAAGAATCGTTGTGAAGCCGTTTTTAATTAATGGCTCTGTTATCGCTCCAGACTTCAACAAGCACTCAATAGATTTGACAAAAAAGGAATCAGAGCTATTAACATGCCAATTCCAGAACAGGCAACGCTCCTGTACTTTGTATTTTGCACATATGACCCGTCTCCATAACGCCTTCTCATCCTTCCCGAATCTCCATATCCACTTTGCAAGCATGGCTTGATTCTTGTCCCTCATTTTTTTCGATTCCGAGCCCGCCATTAGCCTTACTTTTACAAACCTCATCCCACTTCACCGCGTGCAACTTTCTTTTGGTAGTCCCATCCCCCCATAGGAAATTTCTTTGCATTTTCTCTATTTTTTTTGCTACTTCTAACGACATTTTGAACACCGATAAAAAATAGATAGGGATGTTAGATAATACTGCTTTGATTAGAACTAATCTCCCTCCCCTAGACAGTAAATTCCTTTTCCATATGGCTAATCTCTTCTCAATTTTGTCTACTAAAGGATTCCAGAAGCTTTGAAGATTCGGTCTACCTCCCAGAGGGAAGCCTAGGTAAGAAATAGGGAGAGAAGCCTTCTTGCATCCGAAGATCGCAGCCCATTGCGTTGATTCCAAAGCTTTACCAATTCCCACTCTAACTGCACATGATTAGAAAAAAATTGATTTTTAGGCCCGAAGCCAATTCAAAGCACCGAAGGACACGCTTTGCATTAAGAATGTACTCCTTTCTAGGCTTTAGAAAACGAATCGTATCGTCCGCGAACTGGAGATGTGTGATATGAACATTATCGCCGCCATAGTTCTCCCCACCAATCAAATCTAACTCAATAGCTTTTTTGAGCAAACAGTTTAATCCTTCCACAACAAAATTGAAAAGGAAAGGGGATATGGGGTCACCTTGCCTTAGGCCCCTTTCCATGCCAAACTGAGGAGTTGCCTTTCCATTAACTAGAACCGACAACATCGGGGTAGAAATGCACTCTTTCATCCAACCTCTCCATTTTCGACCAAAACCCATACTTGTCATCATCGAATCCAAGAAACCATGATCCACGCTATCATATGCCTTTTCGAAATCAAGCTTCACTAATAAACCCCCTACCCTCTGATGTTTCCAAGTGTTGATGATTTCTTCGGCTATCACAAAGCTGTCAGAAATTTAACGATTTCTTACGAAAGCCATTTGAGTTTCTCCAACAACAGAGTCCATAATTTTTCTTAGCATATTTGCCAATACCTTAGCTAGGATTTTGTAGAAAGAACCCACTAGACATATGGGCCTAAAGTCTTTCATGTTTTCCTGCTTGTCAACCTTCGGAATCAAAGCTATGAAGGTTTGATTTATCTCATTCACAATCGATCCGTCCTTGTGAAACTCATTGATAAAGTTCATGAAATCCTCTTGAATGACACTCCAATGAGCATTGATAAAATTCAAACTAAAACCGTCCGGACCCGGAGCCTTTTTGCCCTCGCAATTCGAAAGAGCCAACCATACTTCCTCTGAGCAAAACTTGTCTTCTAACGAAAGCCTCTCCTCCGCTGACAGCTTCTTCATGCAAGTCCCTGACAGACTTGGCCTCTGCCAAGATTCCTTTTTAAAATGACTCTTAACGAACTGAAAAATACCTTTATTAATGAGAATAGGATCTGTCACTTTATTTCCTTCTAAATTCATCTCCAGGATCCGGTTTCTCCCGCATCTACCATTTGCTACACTGTGGAAAAACTTAGAGTTTCTATCACCCTCCCTTAACCACATGATCCTCGATTTTTGTTTCCAATTTTGTTCTTCCCTTCTTAACCTTTTCCATAATTCCTCCAACAAATTTAGCCTATCTTGTCTTAATTGTTCAGACCAACCTTCAATTTCTGCTTTTGCATCAAGTGCAGCCAGCTTATCTTCCACCTCTTTAGCCTGCAATGACTTTATCTTATTGGAGTTGATCCACTTTTTCAAAGAAATTTTTGAAGCTTTGGCCTTGGAAAGCATGACAAATCCTTTGGATCCCGTGGCCTGACAGTCAATCCAACTTTTTATGGCTTCCTTCATCATGTTTTTTTCTTCTAACCACCAATTAAAGAAGCGGAAAGGGCTCGGCCCCCAATCAACACCCAACTCACTTATCATTACTGGATTATGGTCTGAGAGCCCTCTAGGGAGCCCTTTTTGGATAAGTTTAGGGAACCACCGTAAAAATGAAGGCGATATGAGAAAACGATCCAACCTTGCCCAAGCTTGATTCTCTCTATTATTGGACCAAGTATAATTATCAAATATTAGGTCCCATGCATAATAGGTAATCAAACCCAGCTCACTTGATCATTTCTTTAATTTCTTTCAAGCATAATACTGATGTCTGATGGAAAGACAAGGTCAATCTCCATCAGCTGCATTTTGCTTGTTTTTAATTCATGATATGAAAATATACATTCTGGGGAATTTGAAAAGGTTTCTTTCTAATTTAACATCATAAACTCACAATTAATCAGTAGAGCTATTCATGATATAATTGCTTTTAAGTGATATATCAACATCTTCTAATTTTCACTTTAAATTCTAATGATAAGTTTGGTTTACATCTTCATTTTGATACTAAATGAAGTATATGAGCATAGACATGACGCCGGTTCCGGTTCCGGTTCCTCCGGTTCCGCCGGTTCCGAACCGGAACCTGCCCTCTTATTATTATTTTTTAAATCATATTTCATAAAAAATTAGCCATGTAAAAATGTAATTGGTAAATGTATTTTATTGGGTCACCCGTAAAATAAAATTAAATAAATACATGACAAATTAAAAAATAAAATAAGATAAAACAAAACCAAAAAATGTAAACTTGGCCTTACACTTAATTTTTACCACAATTAAGTTGCCTATGTATCCTCTTAAGGGTTTAGAAGAATCAAATGCTACGTAGTTCTCTTACCTTTTATTGCAGATTTGGACTTTGGAGATGGCGATTGGCAATTGGCGATTTGGCATAGAGTCGTGGACTAATCGTTGCCATGATCATCCGTTCGACTTTCAGCCGGTTGATCATCTTTAAAGAAATCGTATGGTTCCTCTTGATCGATTTCTTGTTGTCTATATTGAGCCTTCGTCCAATCTTCAACACAAGCTTGTATATGAAGTGATTTCGGACTCATAAGGGAACGTTTTGGGTCTAAAATATTCCCACTGGCACTGAATTGTTGTTCTACCGCCACCGTAGAAACTGGTGTTGAAAGGATTTGTTTGTCTATCATAGCCAAGATTGGAAAGTACCTTTCATGCTCATTCCACCAGTGCAGGATATCAAATTTTTTATCTTCGGTCTTCTATGAACTCAAAAGAGGTACTTAGATAAGATTCAAGCTCGGAATATGTGGTAGAGCTTGATGAAGAAGAACCTAGTAATTTTTTGGTTTTTTTGATAAAAGATTATACCCTAAATTAAAAAATTCAGAGGATGATGATGATGATGATGAACGAGATACATTTTGAGTTTGTGGCACATCTATGTTCAGTGATGGACCGTAAACTCTAAGATATTCATCATATAAATCATACAATAATGTTTTAACCCTAGCACAACACATATCAACATCATAATCTATTTTTAAACCTTGTTCATAATAAACAGAAAGATAATCAGGCAAACTTTCTAATCTACAACGTGGATCAAAACACAAGGCAATCAAATAAATATTTGGAAACTCCTTATATTATTCTAACCATCTATCCTTCATAGTAGTAACAGACTCATGTAATTGTGAGTCAGATTCACAATGAGAAAATGCACCAGCAATATTAAGACTCTCAATAATAAATAAATTAGTTGTAGGATAATAAACACCAGATAAATTGTTAGTAGCAATATAAAAATTTTTTAACAAACCACAAACATTGCTACAAACATCCCAATGACTTTGATAAAGATTAATGTGACTAACATGATATTGAATAAAAGTAACTAATAAATCCCTATATTCATAACTTCTAGCAAGCAATTTATAAGTAGAATTCCAACGTGTTGGAACATCACGAGGAAATCTAATGGTACGCCTACCATTTTGTTTACAATTTGCTGCCCATGATTTCATTACAGAATGATGTTTTTACAAAAAATCGAGGGCATCTTTAATAGGTTGAATAAACTGTTCAAAAGTTTTTAATCCTTTTTGAACACATAAATTGAAAACTTGGCATGCACATCTTTGATGAAAAAAATTTACAACCAAGATAAGGTTTGCATAATTCAATTAAAGCAGGAATATCAGCGGTATTGAAGCATTATCAAAACCAATTGCAAAAATTTTGTTCTCAATTTTATACCCTGTAAAAATAATTCTAAGCTGTCTAAAAATATTAGCAGCAGTGTGTTTATCATCAAAAACTCTAAATGCAAGAATTCTTTTTTGGATAGCCCATGCATTATCCATATAATGGCAAGTGACACCTATGTATGAATGCATTCGCCAATGATCACTCCATATGTCGGCACATACGGAAACACGGCCATTATATTTTTCTAAAAAATTTTCCAACATTTTCTTTTCTTTTTCATAAATGTTTTCAAGTGCTTCTGTGAGCGTGGTTCTAGGAACACGACATGCAGCATGATTTAATGCTCGTTGAAAATAATTATTAAAACCAACATTTTCACTAAAACTAAATGATAAGTGTTCTACTGCAACCATTCTAGCTAATTCTTCTATATTTTTTGCATCACTATATTTAAATAATTGTTGGTTAGGGGTAGCGTACCTGAGAATTTGAGCTTGTGAACTCGATTTGGCCTGTGCATCTAGATGTGAGTTCATTATATGCTTTCGATATGTGTCATATACTCCAGATTTGTGCCATTTAAATACTTATTTGCAGTAATTACAAATCACTAATGTGCTTCCATCTTCTTGAGTAACTTTCTTCATATGGAGTACGAAGAGATCAAATTTGACCTGCTTCGGTAACTTTTCTTCCATCTGTGGATCAAAATCAAAATCAAAATCTTGATGTGGGTTGGGATCAGGGCCATCAGGCTCATCACTATCATGGCCAAGATCAGGCATATTTTCTGATTGGCTTGTCAAAAGGGGGGTGACATTGGGATCGGGTTCAGAAATTCTAAGAGAGGGATGAGAATGAGATTGAGGAAAGTTTAGGCCTAAGTCTTCAGCATAGACTTGGTGTTGTAGATACTCGTGATAGGCACGATCGTCATGACCGAGATTATTCGTCATACGACCATTACCTTTCATCGAAATGGAACATCTAGGACCATCACCACTTCCACTTGCCATTTTAAAAATTGAATTGTAAAATTCCTTGAACAAAAAATGTTAAAAAATTGATTTAAAAAATGATTAAATGGTTGGAAATAAATTTGGAAGAAAATTAGAAACTTAGTAGTTAGTAATTGAAATTTACAAATAAAATAAATTGCAAATAAAATAAATTGGATATAAGATAAATTGCAAATAAAATAAATTGGAATTTGGAAACTTAGTAATTGCAAATAAAACAAATTATAAATAAATGAAATTGGAAACTTAGTAATTGACTAATTGCAAATTAAATAAATTGGAAATAAGAAATATTGCAAATAAAATAAATTAGAAACTTAGTAATTGTAAATAAAATAAATTGGAAACTTACTAACTTAGTAATTGCAAATAATATAAATTGGAGACTTGGAGACTTTGAGACTTTGAGAATTGAAAGTTTAGAGAGAATTGAGAATTGAGAATTAGAGAGAATTGAGAAAATTGGGGTGAGGAATAATGAATGGAGGGGTAGGTATTTATAAAAAAGAACAAGAAAACGAAAATTAAAAAAAAAAGTGAAGAAGTGAACCGTTGGAGGACCAACGGTCTGGTGACGTCAGTAGGCCGTTGGGCCTCCAACGGTTCGATTTTAAAAATAAATATAAAAAAAAATTAAAACCAGGAACCGGCCGGTTCGAACCAGAACCGAATCGCCGGTTCTGGTCCGGTTCGAACCGTTCGGTTCCTCGCTAAAATGAATCGAAATCGGGACCGACCGGTACCGGTTCCCGATCCGGTTCTGGAATCGGAACCGATTTTTTCGGTTCCAATTCCGATTTTTTGACACCGGTTCCGATTCGGTTCGCCGGTTCAAACCGAACCGGCATTATGTCTATATGAGCATCAATTTGATAATGAGGCCAAGAATGGAGAAATTAAAGTGATGTTGAGATAAAGTGTAGTCATGTCACATGTATATGCTTTGTTACTAGCATGGATCAATCAAATGAAGATATTTCTACTAGCTATAACTTTCTATACTTCAACGACAGAATAATGCAAGATAGCAAGACACATCATGAGATTGGAGGAAAAAAAGTCGGTATTATCAAGAAATCTACTTATTGGTGCACCGGCCGTTAATAATAAGTCATGTAGAAACTTTTTCTTTTAAAAAATAGTGGGATAAAAGAGAAAAACTATTATAATAATATATTTAATTAAAAAGTTAACACATATCTACTCTATAACAGTTCGGTGCATCGGATTCATAGAAGATTTTCTGCTTATAGTAGTAGAAAGAGGAAGTCAGGGGATGCACACGGCCAATTGCTGCATACTGAGAAGAATATTAAAAACATGTTTTGGGTGTTTTTTTTAATCTTTTTAATTAAAACATCTGATATCAATTTTCTTTTCCACCAACATGAAAAACGTGGGTACAAAACGGTACATGGTGGGCTCTTATACGACATGAAGAGTCTCAATCAGATAAAGAGGCCATCAGTTTTGAAATTTGGACAAATCTTTGAAAAAGAATCTCTGATTTACGTGATTGAAATAAATGGATCATTACAAATATTGCAATTATTCACATACTTGCATTATAATTTATATAAAATTAATTCCATGAGCATTTTTTTTTCTTTGGTGGGAAATCAGCATCAGTTAGATTTGATCAAGAGTAATAAAGTAATTTAGTCATGCTTAAAACAATATCAATGTGTGACACTTTGTGTTAGTGAATGGTGATCATGCAAGTGAGATCTAGAACGAGATATGATCCAAAATTTGTATATAAATAGGTTCTTTTTAGAATTTTAGATTCGGGTGAATGATGGCTACTCATAAAAATATGACAATTTCCGTTAACTTTCTAAATTTTAATCCAAAAAAAAGACTTCATACGTATTACAAGTAAATGAAATTATGCAATATGTTCTATATATTTTATGTAGTTTTAATTTTTTTTTAATTTCACAAAAAAAGTTAGGATTTGGAGAGAACAACAAGACTCGATCTCACACCCTTATGGTATAAATTTGAGCATACCTTAGGGTCAACCTCATCTGGTCTATGTAATTACATACCTTCGTGTCATTTCTATTTATATATTAATTTTGTTTTGACATATAATATATTAAATTCTTAATATATATACATATATATATATGTGAATATTATTTCTTCAATTAAACATAGAATGTAGTTTTTCATTAACTCTTTTCTCTAGTTAAATATTATTACTTGCTAATTAATTTTATTTTATTTTTACCCTCAGCAGCATAGCTCTGATGGTAAATGAACGAGTTTGGGGTTTGGATAAATGACTCTCAAATCAGCTATTGGAATCCTACCAATAGCAAAAGGCTTCAAAAAAAATATCTGGTATAGATAGGTGGTACGGATAGATAGATATCGTCAAAAAAAATTAATTGTTTTTAATAGGCTCCTTGTATTTACTCCAATGCCACCAAAAATAACATAAAATCTAAAGTAAGGAAGAGTACATTTTCAAATTTCTAAAAGAGTATATATAAAAAATTTAAAAATCCTATCATTAATTGCACCATGATTTGTATAATAATTGTGATATAAATGGTTATTCATTTAAAGAAAAATATGATAAAAAATAAAAGCTCTAAAAGAATGCAATTGGTATATGACTACATAAAACATTTTTATAAGAAAAGATGGTAGACTTGTTTGGGATATCTTTTAGCTATTTGGCATTTGATATTAGATGAAAAAAAGTAAAAGCATGGGCTTCTCTGTTACTATTTAGACTTTTTTTTTATATATAAATTGGTCCAGTGGCATACCTCACACACCTACTCCACGAGTAGTGGTGTAAAAACGGGCAGACCCGACATGTTTTGGAAATTTATGTTTGGCACGGCACAGGCGTGTTGTGCCGGCGTGCCAAACTGCCGACCGGTCCTGGTGTGCCAAACGGGCCGGACCGGGTATAATTATTATTATTATTTTAAAAAAAATTAATTATGTTACTGTAAATGTGTTAAGTTATATAATATTGTTTTAACAATGTAATAATCTAATTTTGATTGCAATTTGATTATCTTAGTTGTTGACGGTGATTTTTGGATCACTGAAAAATCAACCGCCAAACATTTACACGTAGGCAGATCAAAACTTTAACCAATCTAGGGTTGAATAATCAAAGTCTCTTTTTCTACGTGGATGCGATACGATTTGTTCGTATTCATGAATGATAATGAAGAAAATTAGGAAATAAAGGATAAATCAAGCATAACACATGTTTTACATGGTAAAAACCCAAGGTATGGAAACATCCATGGCTACCGGTGACGGGGAGAAGAAATCCACTATGAATAAAATGATTACACACTCAGTCTCTCTTTCTCTCTTGCTGTTGTTATGCTTTTTCATATACATAGATAGATAGATTGATCGATCAATTAATCCTTAGATCTCTCGATATCTAGATCGTTCGATTCATCTTACACAATGAGATTTTGGGTCTATTTATATGTGCATAGAACCCTAATCCTTATTGTACAAGTAAGGAAATGTGGTAGTATTTAATTAGAACTTGATGCTTGTTGAAGTCGTATTTAACTTCTTTCCTATTTCGAAGATCTTGCGCATTGAATTAGAATCTTCGTAGGACTTCTAGTTGAGTAATCCGTCTAGAACTTATTTCCTGACTGGTGTGCAATCTTCTAGAAGAATAGAGTTATTGCTTGATCTGGACTATTTGATATGTATGAGAAATAATAATATTTCTTTATCGGAATGTGGTTCTAGATTCCTTGCTTGAGTTAGTTTCTTCCTCTTCGTAATTGAATCGTAGTTGAACTAGTGTTACTGTCCTGACTGAGCATCTCTTGACCGACCAATTCCCAACCCGACCAGGTCTTCTTTCCGGATCAGTTTTGCTACCCGATTGGGTTTAGACCTATCTTGGCCGATCGGTTCAGTTTGACCGCCCTGTCTAGTAACATCAACTGTAACTTGGACGAATGTTGACCGGTTGACTTTACCCGACCAGGTTTATTTTACCCGATCGGTTTACTATACCCGATCAGGTCTATTTTGCCCGCTCAGTTCATCCGACCGCTCGCCAATTACCAGAGACTGTTTGTCTTCTCTAATGACGTGGTCTGCCATATATTCTGGATTATCTGCTATCTTTGCTGACATGTCATGCTACCGAAAAATCCCTATAACAATACCACCTCAAATCCGCGAGATGAGTTCTTGGCGACTCGACAAAGGGGATTTGAATAATTTTTCTTTTGATTTTTTTTAACACTCATATGCTCTCGCTCAACTGGGCAAACCTAAGACCCATTTTTAGTGTTATTCAGATTTACTTGAATCCATCTTTGAGTGGATCTTACTGGCGCTCGGATCTTCTTTCATCCTGGTTCAGCTTCGCTTGGATCCATATTTGAATGTATCATACTAACGCTCAGATCCTTTCTAAACGGGGTGTCTTAGCCTGATCTTGTTTTTTTTTTTGCACTGCCTCTACCCGAAACATCTTTTCTTTTTGTCGTACAGTACTCTGTCACCTAACGCTTTAATCGTTGCGTATAAATACCCTTTAAAGGCTAGTTCTGGCGATCTTTCATAGTTCTGGTGCTCGAGACAGCTTGAAAATTTTAAAGTTAAAGACCACAAGAGGAACTGATTAAGGTTTCCTTGAGTAGGGTCTCTCCTCACAAGCTGAGAAAAAATGTAGTAGATGTCGTTGCACTCAGGAAAGTAAGATGGTGTTCCATCGAGATTATGCTTCTTAACATCCACCCTTAAGGCCACTACCATATATATACATGTCCATGGCGAGTTGTGGGCTTTTACTCTTCCAGTATTCATGTTGCTTGGAATCTACCCCCTAGCATCGTTTGTAATTTAGGAATTTATGTCGATGTGTAGGGTAGGAACCAAACTTTAAGCACATTAACTCGTTTTTTTTTTATATCCGGATAGACTTTCTATCTTGTTTGTTGGCCCGAGTAAAGTTTTTTTTTTTTAATCAGATTTTGTCTTTAGCTTACCAGAAACTCTAACCGACCAGATTCTATCTTCGGCCGACCATATTTTGGCTGACCAGAATCTTTGGCCGAACAAGCTTTATCTTTTGGTCGAACATATTCTATCTTTCGCAGACCAGATTCTTCCTTTTGGCCGACCTTTCTTATAGATCGGTCTTTGTTTTGGCCGAATTTTCTTGTGGATCGGTATTTTTTTTATATACAGACCTTCTGGCTATTATTTCTGTAAAATAAAAAGACATTTTATATGTATAAATACAATTTAGACTTTTGACTTACTTGTATTTGATTTCAACCATTATTGGCTCTCCTATAATTGCTCTCTGGTTTTTACACTTCTCGTAAATTGTTCCAGAGGCTCGCTCGGCTGACAGACAGGGATTTAGGCTTTCTAGCTCAAGGCAACCCGAACGTTTATTTTGCACCGTAGGGGGTCTTGACTCACTGTATCTAAGTTTCTACCCACATTCAGGGGTTCTTACTTGATTTTTGGCAAGCCAAGCCAACCTCAAGGCGTTCAGCTCAGGTGGCTCAGATCTTACATTTGAAAGCTTCCTGACTGTTTTTATGTGCAATTGTTCATTGAAGCTTTGTACCTGCATATTTTAAACTTAACAGAAATGCAATTAAGTGTAAAAGTCTTTACCCTTTTTTTCTTTTTTAAAAGGCCAGCTCGCTGACAGTGCTTTATTCGCACCCGGTCACTTTTTAAGTTGACAGTGCTTTATTTGCATCCAGTCAATTTTTCTTTTGTGACCAATCTTTTTATAGATCGATCTCTATATTTTTTTTACTTGACCGATTTTTCATTGAGTATCTGATTACCTCAATCTGATCAAGTATCTTATTAGACTCGATCATCTAACCAGATATCTCATTAAACCCGATCATATGAGACTGATAGGTTATCTCACTAAACTGATCAATTTTGCTTCGATGGATGATGGGTTTTTGAGTTTGTTCGTTCGGGCTTACTCACAATGAAGACTTGGTCGGGTATTGGCTGGTCGCTTGGTTGACTTTTGGTGATGTGGCATACTTAGTTACCGATATTTCAGTAACGATGCTGGCTTGTCAGTCAACCAATCTTTACCAATAACAATACTCTCGTAAACACTTGACCTGAGCATCTTGATCTACTTTCTTAAAAGATCTGCTCGGTGAGCCGTCGAGCATATTATCGACTTTTGTTTCAAGCTGAGCAACTCACTTAACTTAATTGAACCAAGTGTGTAACCGGTATTAAGTCTGAGTAACCCATTGGCTTAGTCAATTGTACATTTTATTGGACCTGATTGATTTGCCCAAGTAGTTCCTTACTGAGTATCTTATTACTTCAGTCTGACCAAGTATCTTTATCAAATTGGTCACTTTTAGATCTGATAAGTTATGTTTGTCGAACTGATCACCTTGTAGCTGATCAGTTATCTCATTACACTGACCTCTCTGCGACTGATCAGTTATCTTTGCTCTAGTCGATAGTTCCAGTTGGCTTTTGCGTTGATATGATATGGTCACTCTCAATCAGTCTCGTCATTTGCCAAGTAGTGTTTTTTGTTTTTATACTGAGTATCTAATTACCTCAGTCTGATCAAGTATTTTATTACACTGATCTGTTTTATGGCCAGTCAGTCATCTTGTTAAACCGACCGCTAAGTTAATCAATCATCTTATTGGCTAATCTTTTTTTTATCTGATCAACTATCTTAGTGGCTGATCATTTTTTACTCGGTCAGTTATCTTATTAGCTTACCATCTCTGATCTTGATCAACTATCTTATTAGCTGATTTGTCTTTGACCCGATCAGTTATCTTATTAACTGTCGAACTTGGTCTGACCAGTTATCTTATTAACTGACCATCTTTGATCTTATCAGTTATCTTATTAACTGACCATTTTTGACCTGATCAGTTATCTAATTAACTGGCCGAACTTGGGCTGACCCGATCGGTTATCTTGTTAACCGATCATCTCAGGTTGATTGCGTGAACAATCTCTGACCTTGCTTGTTTGGGCTGCTCACGATCAATCTTGATATTTACCAAGTAGTGTTCTTCAGGACCATTTTCATGGTATCTAATTTATAGACACTTGTCTTTTATCTGGCAACTATGTCACTGGGATATCTCCCAATAGTCTGTTACTCAAGATTCGTTGTGATAGGGATGATCTGCCTCTCATTAGGTTAACTTATCTTAGCCAAGTATCTAGTTAACTTAGCATTGAAGTATGAGAATTTGATTACTCAATCCAACTTTATGCTCATCCCATCAGGTATCTAATCACCTGAAGGCGCTCTAATAGTGCTTTTAATGCACCCAGTTAGTTGCGGTGAGTATGCATCACCCTTTTTTTTACTTTGCTTTCGGCCTCCTCACTTGGCCCCCGAGCACCCTTTGCCTAAGCAAACTCGGGTGTTCGGGCATGTCTCTGTGTGGCGGAGACAGATTTCGAACACTTTTACTTGGATTTTATCTGGAGAATTTCTCCTTTAATGGTCTTTTGAGTTTTTGGACGTTTATCCGGACTTGGTCCGATCTTTAACGCTTCTTTGTGCGAAGTATGTTCGTAACATTTACACAAATAATAAACATATATAAATGCTGATCATGAATAGTTAGATCCATGCCTCTTACCGCTTACGATTGTTGTTCATGATATAGTACCCATGAATTCTTCATGAATGGTGATTTGTATGAAAAACATACGGTATGCATTTTGTAAAATATGTGTGTTTGTAATATCTATTATGTAATTTATAATCACACTATGGCATCATATGTATGTATGGTCTAATGGTAGGAGAACTATGCAAAAACTACATGCGTTGCATATCATATTAGAAGCATAGTATAGATGAATAAGGGTGAAGAAAGTGTTTCGCAATCTTTTACCTCATCGTTATCATTATTCGGTCATGTAGTCTAGGGATTTTTGACTCATCCGCCGAATATCAAATAATTAGTTAAAAAGCTAGATTTTACCTTTAACATCACTTGATGGGAGATCCGAAATTGCTAACATTTTTTTTTTGTTGCTCCGAGTTGGTGAATCACGGATGTTCCCTCGTTATATTTTTGTATAATATTTCATCTCTTGCCTTCCTAGATCACTACAAGGAAGCAAATAAGACAATTTAATAATCAATACTAACATGTGTAATGGGTGTTTCTATCTCCAGTGTAGAGTTGTGATGTCCCGAATATCGTCAAATATTTCTTAGGTTGAACGATCTTTAGGACCTTCTGCGAATTGCAACGATCCACCTAATTCATGTTTTTTATTGGCAAGGAATGACTGAATTTTTGGCGGCGAGCAATTGATCAAACCGCCGAGATTGAGATGGTCTGCTGCTACTCGACTTTTTACATGTGCTGAGAGGTGGTGATTGATCCACAGGCTTTTGTCTTATACTCCCATTTTCGTTCTAGTCCATTTTTTTATACATATATCAGTTATCTTATTAAACTGATTACTTTGCGACTAATCGGTTATCTTATTAAACTGATTTACTTTGGACCAATCAGTTATCTTATTACACTGATCAAGTTTGGACCGATAAGTTATCTTATTACACTGATCAACTTTGGGCCGATCAGTTATCTTATTATACTGATCAACTTTGGACCGATCAGTCATCTTATTACACTGATCAATTTTGCCCCGCTATAGAACTCTGAAAACCCTTTCCGAAAACATATTATAAAAGGAAATTTGACAACCGAGTTAAAAGTTATGCCAGTTTGTTTGGAGCACCTCTTTTGGACAATTTCCTGTCCATCTCTTCTTCCAAGT
Source organism: Dipteronia sinensis (assembly GCA_033220585.1). Classification (NCBI taxonomy): domain Eukaryota; kingdom Viridiplantae; phylum Streptophyta; class Magnoliopsida; order Sapindales; family Sapindaceae; genus Dipteronia; species Dipteronia sinensis. The sequence goes on along the minus strand of CM065641.1, from coordinate 4,080,098 downwards.
CCAAAACCAACTGTCCTACATCATTTGGTCTCTTTATGTCTAAACTAAGATAATTCACCAAGATTGAAGTTAGCTAAGCAGAAAATATTCATTGCACCGGTCGCTGCATGAGTGGTACACTCAATCACCGGAGATCGATATATTTGGTGCAATAATCTGATATTACGCATATATTGCAACCATACGTCCAATCTCCAATGACCGGACCGGTTTTCTGGAATATATTGACATCCGATATGTGGGATGTTGGACGACAAGCATATATAAATGCTCCACTTGTGATTCCAAGTACTCGTAGAAAAAGAAATTTCATAATTATCAAATATTAGGTCCCATGCAGAATAGGTAATCAAACCCAGCTCACTTGATCATTTCTTTAGTTTCTTTCATGCATAATACTGATGTCTGATGGAAAGACAAGGTCAATCTCCATCAACTGCATTTTTCTTGTTTTTAATTCTTGATATGCAAATATACATTCTGGGGAATTTAAAAAGGTTTCTTTCTGATTTAACATCATAAACTCACAATTAATCAGTAGAGCTATTCATGATATAATTGCTTTTACGTGATATATCAGCATCTTCTAATTTTCACTTTAAATTCTAATGATAAGTTTGGTTTACATCTTCATTTTGATACTAAGGGGTCGTTTGTTTTTTTCACTTAAAACTTAATGAGTCTGAATTGAACTTATTAAGTTGTTTTGTTTGTTTTTTTAAGTGGTCAAACAACTTAAAAATATCAAAAAACAACTTAAAATAAAAAGTAAGAAATCTTGACTTTTAACTTAATTCCAAATCACTGGATTACAATTAAAATATTCTCTTCCAAGTCTATCCTCTAAAAAAAGATATATTTCCAAATTTATCTTAATTTGATATGGTATAAAATTTTTTTTTTACATATTTCTTATTTAAACAGGTTTTAGAAAAGAAAAAAAAAACCCTAATTACTTCTCATAATGAAATTTTTCAAAGATTGAACAATTTAATTTCTCAAAGATTGAACAATTTAATTTCTCTCTTACCAAATCCCGGTAAGAACTTTTTATTTATTTTTATCTAACTATTTGTATAGTGCTCAATAAATTTGTCTATCATATTGAGTAGATTTCGTGGCTTGAAGATGTTATAGAATTATTGTATATGAAAAATTCAAGAACCTTTTTTTTATTTGGTTTACGGTGCATATGATCCAGGAAACCAAAAAAAATAAAAATGATTTCATGAATTATATTCAACGGAAACGTGGACAACATAAAAATTGAATTGGAACTTGAACTTTTTTTTACAATAAGTTTAACTTAAACTTTGTTTACAGAACATGCAAAATTATATTCTTTGATTAATTTTTTTATTTTGTTAAATTGAACTTTGTTTGTAAAAACAAAAACATACAAAATGGTATAAAGAATGATGCATGTTAAATTACTTCTTTTAATTAGTATAAGTATAAATGTAAAATTACGTATTTTCAGACAATTTTATTTTTAAAAAACAAACATGTTGACAGTATATTCAGATGTGAGAAAAAAAAAAACAAACATGTCATTCAGGTTCAGATTTCAGTCCCTATTCAGTTTTCAGAAAAATTCAGGACTGTTCAGTCTTCAGACAAAAAAACAAACGACCCTAAATGTAGTATATGAGCATCAATTTGATAATGAGGCCAAGAATGGAGAAATTAAAGTGATGTTGAGATAAAGTGTAGTCATGTCACATGTGTATGCTTTGTTACTAGCATGGATCAATCAAATGAAGATATTTCTACTAGCTAGAACTTTCTATACTTCAACGACTGAATAATGCAAGATTGCAAGATACGTGATGAGATTGGAGGACAAAAAAAAGTCGGTAATATCAAAAAAGCCACTTATTGGTGCACCGGCCATTATTAATAAGTCATGTAGAAACTTTTTCTTTTAAAAAATAGTGGGATAAAAGAGAAAAACTATTATAATAATATATTTAATTAAAAAGTTAACACATATCTACTCCATAACAGTTCGGTGCATCGGATTCATAGAAGATTTTCTGCTTAGAGTAGTAGAAAGAGGAAGTAAGGGGATGCACACGGCCAATTCCTGCATACTTAGAAGACTATTAAAAACATGTTTTGGGTTTTTTTTAATCTTTTTAATTAAAACATCTGATATCAATTTTCTTTTCCACCAACATGAAAAACGTGGGTACAAAACGGTACATGGTGGGCTCTCATACGACATGAAGAGTCTCAATGAGATAAAGAGGCCATCAGTTTTGAAATTTGGACGAATCTTTGAAAAAGAGTCTCTGATTTACGTGATTGACATAAATGGATCATTACAAATATTTGCAATTATTCACATACTTGCATTATAATTTATATAAAATTAATTCCATGAGCATTTTTTTTTTCTTTGGTGGGAAATCAACATCAGTTAGATTTGATCAATTGAGTAATAAAGTAATTTAGTCATGCTTGAAACAATATCAATGTGTGACACTTTGTGTTAGTGAATGGTGATCATGCAAGTGAGATCCAGAACGAGATATGATCCAAAATTTGTATATAAATAGGTTCTTTTTAGAATTTTAGATTCGGGTGAATGATGGCTACTCATAAAAATATGACAATTTCCGCTAACTTTCTAAATTTTAATCGAAAAAAAAGACTTAATACGTATTACAAGTAAATGAAATTATGCAATATGTTCTATATATTTTATGTAGTTTTGATTTTTTTTTTAATTTCACAAAAAAAGTCGGGATTTAGAGAGAACAACAAGACTCGATCCCATACCCTTATGGTACAAATTTGAGCATACCTTAGGGTCAACCTCATCTGGTCTATGTAATTACATACTTTTGTATCATTTCTATTTATATATTAATTTTGTTTTGACATATAGTATATTAAATTCTTAATATATATATATATATATATATATATATGTGTGTGTGAATATTATTTCTTCAATTAAACATAGAATGTAGTTTTTCATTATCTCTTTTCTCTAGTTAAATATTCTTACTTGCTAATTAAATTTTTTTTAACCCTTAGCGGCATAGCTCTGATGGTAAATGGACGAGCTTGGGGTTTGCACAAATGACTCTCAAATCAGCTATTGGAATCCTGCCAATGGCAAAAAACTTTAAAAAAATATCTGGTATAGATAGGTGGATAGATAGATATCGTTAAAAAAATAATAATTGTTTTTAATATGCTCCTTGTATTTACTCCAATGCCAACCAAAAATAACATAAAATCTAAAGTAAGGAAGAATACATTTTCAAATTTCTAAAAGAGTATATATAAAAAATTTAAAAATCCTATCATTAATTGCACCATGATTTGTATATATCATTTTTAGCGGCGAGCAATTGATCAAACCACCGAGATTGAGATGGTCTGCTGCTACTCGTCTTTTTACATGTGCTGAGAGGTGGTGATTGATCCACATGCTTTTGTCTTATACTCTCACTTCCGTTCTAGTCCATTTTTTTATGCATATATCAGTTATCTTATTAAACTGATTACTTTGCGACTGATCAGTTATCTTATTAAACTGATTTACTTTCGACCGACCAGTTATCTTATTACACTGATCAACTTTGGACCGATAAGTTATCTTATTACACTGAACAACTTTGGGTCGATCAGTTATCTTATTATACTGATCAACTTTGAACCGATCAGTTATCTTATTACACTGATCAATTTTGGACCGATCAGTTATCTTTTTTTATTATCAACCGAATCACCGGGTCGGAGAAGTGACTTTGCTAAAAACTGCTTTGCAACTGTGAATTTTTTTTTACGTCGCATACTCCTTTTTTGTGCTGTGCTACCCCCTAGCCCCCTAACAGTTGCTAAAGTAGGTTTTATTCGGACGAAGTGCTTTTAACATCGCATCTTTTTTTCTTCCTCTTTTTTTTAATTCTTTGCTGAGTAGCTAGTCGGGGTATCTAATAGAACGATGAGCTGAAATATCCTTAATGGTTGAATACCTCTGGTGAACCGAGCAGTTGTGATAAGCTTAGTAGTTCCACCAAACTGAACATCTACGGCAACCAAAAAGGCTAACACTCAAGTTTTGCTGTTTCGTTCTCCAGTTGTATGTAGCAGAGTTATTTCTAAATAATCGTGTTGAGGCGGTGGAAGTGAAGTGCAATCAACTTTTAAATGCCACACATGTGTCATTGATCGACTGACTATTTTGCCACCTATTTGAGCGACCTGGAGCCAGTGTGAGGATTCTATGAAGCCATTTTAAGCTTCCGACAGTCGATGGCTCACCGTTTAGTTGATGATTGACTCGTGATATTTTTCTACCATCATGGGTCCGATTTTCAACGCTTATCGAGGTGAACTTTTCTTCCAATGCATCTTGTCCATTTTTTACCGAACTATGTTTACGAATTCACTCACTTGCGTATCTCATGACGTTGATACAACAGATAATCTACCCCCTAGCACTCTTTTTTTTTAGTTCGAGCTTGCTAGAGTGTCTCAAGTGTTTCATCTATTTATGTTGTAGTCGTCGGGATGCTCTTGATTTCTATGGATGTGACCCCTTGTAATGACTCCATTAAGACTGACCTCTCATCTCGGTTGATCTTTTTCATAGACCATGCCCTTTTTTTTATCAGAATCTTTGACAGACTTGATTTTGTCTTTCGCTGACTAGAAGCTTAATCAACCAGATTCTATCTTTCACCGACCAGATTCTATCTTTAGCTGACCGAAACTCAAACTGACCGGATTCTATCTTTGGCCAATCATAATTTTTGTCAACCAGAATCTTTGGCCTAACAGATTCCATTTTTGGCCTACCAGAATCTTTCGTAGGTCCAAACTTTGGTCGAATAGATTCTATCTTTGACAGCTGATAATGTGGTGCCATCCAGCAATTAACGAATGTAATCACGGTTTGGAGTTCAGTTGACATATCTGATCAAGAAGTTTTCGAAAGGTAACTTCATCTGAGTCAAACTTGATAAACCTTTCACTGTACAAATTCTCAGCAAATTGTTAGTCAAAAGACGATATTTAATGACCGTTTTAAGGAGTGACCCTTACTTGGATATTTTTTTAAAGCATCCGTTGAGCTCCATTTACGGTTCTAGAGTATAAATAATAAGATATGATTGCTCATGTAATAAAAGATAATAATTAGTCATAAATGAGTTTTATTCGTATAAGACATGGCATATTTGGTAGAGCAGAATCTGTATATTAACATAAGAGATCAAACCCGGATTGATGAAGGTAGTTGTTAGCAATGTGAAGCCAATGCTACACTTCCATCTCTGATCGGGTCACTAAGGTTATATGGTCTCCTGTTTGCTGAAACCTTTTAGCCCGTTGAGACGAAATTCGATTCCCTCGTGTCGAGACTCGATACCTGAGCTAGCACTTTCAACTTGTTTTCGGACTCAAAGTTTAATCGTTTTATTCTTGGATCCTTCGCAGTTGAATTGACAAAGAGCCGAGTGGGTTCCGTTGAGAATTGACATTGGGTGTTCTATACCAAGATGGGCTCAGTTTCTGACACGTGTCAAGGTAAACTTGTCCTCGGACCCCTGTTTACACTGAACCGTAACATTCTGGAGATCGTCAAATATTCCTCAAGATGAATTGATTATGAATCATACATCCTTGGAAAGCTCTATGTGTCTTTCTTCACTTTCTTCACTGTTTCGGGGGCTATAAAGTCTTCCACAGGTTGAACTAGATTGCGAACCATATATTTCTAGAAAGGTCCGGATGTATACTTTCCAATGGTTCTTACGGCTTACGATTTCGACTCCGGTAAAGGGAGATATGCCCATTTCACCGTTCAATGATCAGATCAGAAATCTATCCGCGATTTGTTTTCTTTAATATTACAGGAGCCACCAAATATTGCTCAGATTGAACTAGTCCACGAACCATATATTCTTGGAAAGCCTTGGATGTCTAGTTTCCAACTGTTTATACGGTTTACTAATCCGAGTTCCGTAGAAGGAGATATGCTCACTTTAGTATCCATTGGTCAGAAATTCTACGATTCTCGACAACTTTCTCTCTTTATATTTTTTTTGAACTGTCAGAATGGGAAAGCAATTCCTCGGACCGATTTTTGACACTTGGAAGCTTTGAGTATTGTTTTCGCAATATTCTTCCTCTAAATTCGGTCACGACCGTGGCTTCTGCTACGGGTCTTGTAGTTGATCCACATCGGAATTTCTTCTGTGGTCTGTTCATGAGGGCTCCTCGAAGTTGAGTTCTACCACACCCTCCTTCTAGAGCCAATTGTTGACGGTGGTTTTTGGATCGTTGAAAAGTCAACCGCTAAACATTAACACGTAGGCAGATCAGAACTTTAACCAATCTAGGGTTGAATAATCAAAACCTTTTTCTCCACGTGGATGTGATACGATTTGTTCGTATTCGTGAATGATAATGAAGAAAATTAGTAAATAAAGGATAAATCAAGCATAACACATGTTTTACGTGGTAAAACCTCAAGGTGGGGAAACATCCACATTTGCTGGTGACGGCAAGAAGAAATCCACTATGAATAGAATGATTACACACTCAATCTCTCTTTCTCTCTTGTTGTTGTTATGCTTTTTCATATACATAGATAGATTGATTGATCGATCCATTGATCCTTAGATCCTTCGATATCTAGATCGTTCGATTCATCTTACACAATGAGATTATGGGTCTATTTATATGTGCATAGAACCCTAATCCTTGTTGTACAAGTAAGGAAAGGTGGTAACATTTAATTAGAACTTGCTCCTTGTTGAAGTCGTATTTAACTCATTTCGTGTTTCGAAGATCTTGCACATTGAATTAGAATCTTCGTAGGACTTCTAGTTGAGTAGTCCGTCTAGGACTTATTTCCTGATTAGTGTGCAATCTTCTAGAAGAACAGAGTTATTGCTTGATCTGGACTCTTTGATATGTATGGGAAATAATAATATTTCCTTATCGGAATGTGGTTCTAGATTCCTTGCTTGAGTAAGTTTCTTCCTCTTCGTAATTGAATCGTAGTTGAACTAGTGTTACTGTCCTGACTGAGCATCTCTTGACCGATCGTTTCCCAACCCGGCCAGGTCTTCTTGCCTGATCGGTTTTGCTACCCGATCGGGTTTAGACCTATCTTGGCCGATCGGTTCAGTTTGACCGCCCTGTCTAGTAACATCAACTGTGACTTGGATGAATGTTGACCGGTTGACTTTATCCGACCAGGTTTGTTTTACCCGATCGGTTTACTATACCCGATCAGGTCTATTTTGCCCGCTCGGTTCATCCGACCGCTCGCCAATTACCAGAGACTGTGTGTCTTCTCTAATGACGTGGTCTGCCATATATTTCGGATTATCTGCTATCTTTGCTGACATGTCATGCTACCGAAAAATCCCTATAACATTAGTGTAATAAAAAATTGTTTGTAATAGATAGATTTATTATGTTTGTTAATAAAGTATTAAAGAAAATAAAAAGTAGATGAAGACATGATATTTTGAAAAGATGAAATAAAGAAATATTTAATTATTTTTGACTTTCGGAATTAAGTATTACATATTTACAGGATTGCCTCATTAAAAACCTTATCAAGAAAAACCCAGTGGGATAAAAACTTGTTAAGGGAAAGAGAGTGCAATCGTATTACAAGTAAATGTAGATGTATAACCTAGTTCTAACCTAGTTCTGGGCTTGTTTACTACCGAAACTCTCATCAACAAATAAATTGGAGAAATTTGAATAAATTCTTCGTCTACCGTTTCATTATGCAACCTCTTTCGAGAATGCTCCCAATCCCAAACCTATGTTAATACCTCCACCATCTCTGGAGTCAAACAACTTCTTCTTGGTTCAATAATTTGTCCGCTCGTGCTAAATGCTTGTTCTGAAGACATAGTGGATACGGGGATAACTAATACGTCACGTGCTAAATGTGACAGGACCGGATACATGTAGCTATAAGTCTTCCAACATAACAACAAATCAAATTTCTCTGTGTCTTCACATGCATCGAACTGTGCTTCAAGGTATCGGTTCGACTCCAGAAGATGCAACAGATCGTTGCGTTGAAGAAGAATTTGATGATTTTTTACACCGTTTCAGAATACTTCAACTTGTCTGCATCTGTTGTGTCTCCGGTTCTGTTGATGGCTGCGTGTCAACGCCGCAGAACTTGCGCTTATAAATATTAAAAACTTCGAACAACTTGTTTCGAATGTCAGTAATATGTTCGGAATAATCTGTTGACAAATTAGTTCCAATAACTCAAGCAAAAAGTCTAAACCAGATAATTTAACCCTAGGATCTACTATAAGACTTAAGGCATAAAGAAAAGGAATCGTAGACCAATATTTTTTCAACTTTCTCTCAATGGCAACAACTGCAATGCCTAAGATGGTATCTTCACGATAAGTGTTTAACACTTCAGACATTTCCACTATCTGATGGATTGCATGGGAAGATGTGGGGTAATAGACCCCGGAAAGAGTTACAATGGTATTGTAAAAAATATTTAAAACTTCAATAAAAATCCTTACCATATACCAATCGTCTAAGGTGAGTGCTTGTGCGAGTGCTTGTGCTAGTGCTTGTTGTAAGGACCTCGATTTTATGATTGGCTTATTTCATGACAAACCACACCACATTAGGGATGATTGTGTAATGGGTAGCTTAGGTCCGTATTGGAAAGCTTCCAAGCATCTCCATGACTTCAAGAGCGAAAGGTATACTCACTTGACTTTGTCTCTTGAAGAGTTTAGGTGCACACACACACTTCATGCATGTTTTGTTTATTTTGCATTTGTGTTCTTTATTGTTTATATAAGTGTGCATCCTTTTTAAAAACACTCACTAGCTTGCATTAGATATCATATCTTGCATTGTATCTCATTTGGTAAACATGTTTGACATGTTAATTGTGCTTCATTATGTGCATCTCACTCACTTCACACTTGCACAATATTCATGTAAGATAGACATTTTTCTTGAGTGTTAAAAAGGGATTTTTCCCTTTAGCGCGGCCTAGACCGCTCGGTAAGCTCTGCTTGCACCGCAGCGCACGAAGCGGTATTCTCCAGTACGTCATGCGTGACGTGGACCGCGACTTGTGCACTTGCACGCACAGCGGTCCCAACCGCGGTGTTGTCCAGACGGTGCACTGCTGTATGTACCGCGGTCTGGACACTTACCTGTGTCGCGGTCTAGCAAGCGATTTTGACGGGATTCTGTTTTCTAAGTTCAAAACGATGTAGTTTTAACTAGGGCTTCATATATATTCTCCATCTTCTCTTCTTGGCTGACCAAGAGCTTAGAAAATCACTTTTAGAGAAAGGTTAGAGCTCCTAGAGAGAGAAAGCTTCAAGAAAGCATCTTTGACTCTCCAAACCCAAAACCCATCTCCATATTGCATTTTTCATCATCATTTGAGTATGGGTTTTCATTGTTTCATGACTAGGTAAGCAAGAACTTCTTTGAATATCATTAATTGTTCTTCTTACTCTAGATTAGGTATTTATTGCTTGATTAAATACCTAGACTCTACTTATTGCATATATTTATGAGTCTTTATAACATGATTGGGTTTGTTTGTGATAGCTTAATTGATTAGGTCATTTTTGCCTAAAAGCTAGGTCATAAATATTCATGTGTGATTAATTGATAACTAGGTTGAGAAATTGTGTTTTAATCAACTAGTTAATGTTCATGAATATTTGATTGTGTTTGTTTGTGATAGCTTGCATTATTAGGTCATATATGCCTAATTAGCTAATCCATAAATGTTCATGTATGCTTAATTGATGATTAGGTTGATTTTATGCATCTAGTCAAGTTTATGAATGTTTATGTGAATTTAATTGACAGTTAGGTTGTTAGAATTTCTCTACAACTAATTGAGACCTCATGTGTGTACATGTAGGCATTATTTGATAACTAGGATGTTGTATTGCATTATCTACATCTAGTTAAGCATTGTATGTTTGGTCCAACATATATTGTGTTGAACATTCATTGATTGTTCACTTAGACCCTATACTCTTCTTGAGTCAAAGTCTTGTGGCTTCTGGGTGAAGTTGCACAAGCATTGGTTGCCAAGGGCCACTATAAAAGGCCCGTGGGGTAGATTAGGAGGTGCTCACGCCAAGAGCAGTGTATCGGGGGATATCACTAGGGATTGAACCAAGAGTGACGAGTGGTAGTGTCCATAGCCTGAGATTATCGAGAGTGAGAGTCCGAGTATCACTTGAGGATGTAACTTTCTTTTCATATAGTGGATTTATGTGGCTCAAGTGGCTAGCATGGCTAGTCCCGTGGTTTTTCCCGTTTGGAGGGTTTCCACGTAAAAATCAAGTGTTCTTTATATTTCCGCACTTTTACTTGATTTTGTTTGTTTGATTTAATTGAGTTATATGTTTAATATTGACTAATCGAAAAAGTTGGTAATAAACGATTAACAACCCATTCACACCCCCCCCCCCCCCCCCCCCCCTCTAGGTTGTAGACACTCGTTTGAGCTGTATTTTCACTTGTGAAGAACGAATTTCGGCCAATTTCATATTAGAAAAACCTGTAACAGTTGTATCATAGTCCAAACAATTTTGCAGCATTAAGTAAGTAAAGTTCCACCTTACCAGCATATCAGTTTGAAATAGTCGGGGTCGTAGACCGTTTAATGTACAGTATTTGCCGAATTCTCGAAATCTTAGATTAGAGCTCCCAATCCAAGATATGGTAGATCTGATGCGATCTATATGAGCACTTACTTCCTTCATATCAGACTGTACAATTAAATCTATGATGTGACATGCACACCATTGATGGAAGAAATAACCCCCAGCTTGCGGGATATTTCTTTCTGTAAACAATGCAACAGAGCTAGTATTTACAGATGCATTATCTAATGTGATAGAAAGGATGCGATTAGTTATTCCATAAGTTTCTAAAACATCAATAATGACATTAAAAATATTTTCCGCTGTATGTGCAAAATCCATAGGACGAAAACCAAGAATTTTTTTTGTTAACCTCCAATCATAATCTAAATAGTGTCTCATGACACATAAATAGTCATGTTTAGAACATGCATTCCAAATATCATAAGTTAATGCAATTGAGACACTTAGATGCTGTAATTCAGCCATCAATTCATCTCATTGGGTTTGAAACATTCTTATCAAATCGTTCCTAGTGGTGGTTCTAGAAACAGTTTGAAATTGGGGATTGAATGTATCATTAATAAATTCTTGAAAAAAAAAACAATGTCACCAAAATTAATTAGTTGATCAATTTGTGCAATGTATCGTGCCAAGGAATTTCTAGCACGGTCAGGGTCGTAAATCCACGTCGTAACGGACCCGTCTAGGTGCCGTTGTAGTTGTGCTTGGGTTCTAGTGTCTACTTGTCCATGTGCAGGCATGCATTTCTCCATATGCCTTCTTAAATGACAGGTTCCCTGCCTACTACCAGTATAGTCCTTAGGATAAAACTTACATTTAGCTCTGGGGCCGGTCGTACCGTCTGGGAGTGTCATTTCTACTATGTCAAAACACTGTCAGACATTTGATGTAAACCTTTTGGAACGTGATGTTGGTGTAACCGTGGAACCGGAAGGTCTCGCTTCGGTTCTCGTCGGTCCGGAAAGATCCAAATCATCGTTCAGCATGTTCAAACCGTCCGAAAAAGAAGGGTGATTATGATCCATTTCCTAAAATATAAATATGAACTCATTAGTTGTTAATAAATAATAACTAAATATAAAATTATTAATTTACTAACAAAATATACTAAATTAACTACTACAAGTAAAAATTATTAATTTACTAACAAAATATACTAAATTAACTACTACAAGTAAAAATTATTAATTTATTATTAATTTAATAACAAAATATATTAAATTAACTATGACAAGTAAAAATTATTAATTTACTAACAAAATATACTAAATTAACTACTACAAGTAAAAATTATTAATTTACTAACAAAATATATTAAATTAACTACCACATGTAAAAATTATTAATTTACTGACAAAATATTCTAAATTAACTACCACAAGTAAAAATTATTAATTTACTGACAAAATATACTAAATTAACTACCACAAGTAAAAATTATTAATTTACTAACAAAATATACTAAATTAACTGCCACAAGTATAAATTATTAAACAAAATATATTAAATTAACTACTACATATATAATATATTAAATTTACTACATATATAAATTATTAATTTACTAACAAAATATATTAAATTAACTACTACATATATAAATTATTAATTTACTAACAAAATATATTTAAATTCACTACTACATATAAAATGCTTAATTTACTAACAAAATATATATTTTAATTAACTAACCAAAATTTTTTTTAATTAATTTACTAACTAAACAATAATATTAAAATTAATAGCTAAGTATAAACATATAATGAGCAATTTTTTAACTAAACAAAAACATTAAAATTAATAACTAAAGTCTAAACATAAAATTAAATAATAACATTTAAAGAAAAATGTACCTTGAACTTTGATGTGTTGGTGGAAAATTTAGGGAATAATAGATAGATAATAGAAAAATGTAACTTTGATGTGTTGGTGGAAAATTTAGGGAAGAATAGATAGATAATAGAAAATTAGTATTAAGTATTAGAAATTGTGTAGAGGGAGAGAGTAAGAATGAAATTGTGTAGTGTGTAGAGAATTGGAAAGAATGAGAGATTGAGAGAATGAGAGAATGAGTTAATGAGAGAAAGTGAATAAAAATTGGAATTGGTGGAGTATTTATAGGAAAAATTGAATTGTGGGTCAAAATATAAATATTTTTTTTGTAGGGGTTAAATAGTAATTTTTTTTAACAACGGTAAATTTTTTTTAATTCAACTGTTGGCTGACGTCAGCCAACGGGTGAATTTTAAAAAAAATTACTATTGGAAATAAAAAAAATAAAAAAAATAAAAAATAAAAAATAAATTGGCAGGCCTAACGGTCGGCTTGCCGTGCCGGCCCGCCTAACCAGCATGTCGGGGTAAGCAGGCCGTGCCGGGCCGGCACGACACTGAGGACCGGCCTTCTAAGGCCCGGCACGCGGCCCGCCAACGTGCCGGGCAGGAACAACACACCCATATTTTGGGCCATGCCTGGAACTGCCTACCTTCCTTGGCAGGCGGTGCGTGTCAGGCCTATTCGGCCAGGCCCATATTTACACCACTAACCACGAGGTTGTGGTTTGGATCCTCTCCCTCAAAAAAAAAAAACGTAATACTTCAAATATATTTTTTATTTAGACAATGTATTTAAGAAGAAATTTTCGTACACAAATGCTTTTGAAATTTTTTGGAAAATCCTTTCTAACCAAGATATGACTTTTAAGGACTTAATTTCAGTAAATAATATAGGTATATTTTTAGGACAAAAATTCAATATGATGTATAACTATCTTTCTTAATGATTTGTTTCAATCTATCGAGAGGACCGTTGCTATTCTTAAATGCCGTCCATTTCTTCTCCAGATAGCCAGATACAACATGTTTTCAATGTTTTGCCAGAACCCTATATTCTTTTGTTTATTTCAGTCTGGCCTCAGATTGTTCAGAGCAGACTCGGATTCTTTTAGAAATAACGTGGAGGAAGTAAAGGAAATGAGTTACCTTCTAAAGAATATCCAAGAATTTATGTATATCCACTCTCTACCGGGCTCAGGCCCTCAATATGACAAGTCAGATCAGGTAGTTTTGTAAGGAAACACGTAATGCTCACTACATGTGCAGACTAGTCCGACACTTTTGACACTTTATTACTCCATTGATAAAACTGTTCCATAGGCCCCCAACTCCTTGGCTCCCAAAATATTGACATTGAAGTCATTCACATTCAACACCTCAAATATGAAAAAACTCAGAACACATCATCTAATTATAAGATTCATATGTGCATATTTAAAATAAATAAAAAAAATCCCTTCTCGGATAAAAGCACTTATATCAGATGATACATTTTGAAACCACATGAGGCATGATATAATTGGTGCAAATGCACTACGCACACCTCGCTGAAGTTATTCTGCAGCAGGGGTCAATTTGCAAACTTAGTTACATGCCTTTTTAGTGTCTAGCTTCCTTAAATCATTTTTGAATACTCATATCCCTAAGAAACATCATAATAGGTGAAGTCTGAAGACACGTTTATTAATACATGCAGCTAGACAGAATTCCGAGGATGTTGCAGGACACGAGGTTATGTTGGAAATAAGATACACAATATAATCTAAAGAAGCTATATATGAAACAAACATCAGTGCCGCTTCTTTCCCGTTGCTACTTCCGAAGCCTGCAAAACGTTGTTCACAATATCCTCTACACCAACCCCATGTTTGACCTGCATATCAAATTCACATAAATCTTCATATACAAAATTTTCAGATTTACAATAGCATGGACCATGAAATAGAATGCTGATCACCCATTTTTGTCACATATTTTTGCATACATTTGGCTAGAATTAAGACCAAATGAAGAAAATTTTATTAGTTTAAAATCCTGTGTGATAGAAGACGATCATTTGACAGAACAAAAATGTTAAAATATGGGATCAGGCAGGGGCTTTGTAGGCATGTGTGGATAGACAAATGGTACTACAACTAGAGACACAACTGACCTGTGCAAAGACAAAAGGCCCTCCATCACGCATCCGGAGTGCATCACATTCCATTACTGATAAGTCGGCACCCACAGCTTGTGCCAGGTCAGTCTTGTTTATCACCTACAACCAAATGCAACAAGTGTCCACATTAACAACTTAAAGATGCCACGAAAGTAGGAACAGAACTATTGAAATATGAAATTACATACTAGAAGATCAGCTTGAGTGATGCCTGGACCACCTTTCCGGGGAATTTTGTGACCACCAGATACATCAATTATATAAATGATATAGTCAGCCAGCTCCCTGCTGAAGTTGGCAGCTAAATTATCTGTAGACGTAAAATTTCATCAATGTTAATATTCTATGATTGTAAATCAGTTCCATTAGAGGTGTCACTACCACAACACAATTCCAGAATAAGCAATTTCTATGATTTAAATTATTACGAGCAACATAATTATTACAAATAAGCAGGTATGAGTGACAAAAGTACCTCCCCCAGATTCACAAAGAAGTATGTCTGCCTT
This sequence comes from Dipteronia sinensis, assembly GCA_033220585.1. NCBI lineage: Eukaryota > Viridiplantae > Streptophyta > Magnoliopsida > Sapindales > Sapindaceae > Dipteronia > Dipteronia sinensis. Next base: position 4,064,920 of record CM065641.1, on the reverse strand, counting down.
GAACAAGTTAGAAAGTTCCTCAAGAGGGCCAAGATTGATGCTGATGTCTTCACGAATTGCAGCATGTGGACAGCCTACCGTTTCCACAGTACGTAATCTTTCCTCAGGCAGAGCACCGTGCTTCATCAAGAACTCACCATCCTCTTTTGTGAATATATCATTAGTAACCTGACATAATGATATACTTCTAGATCTATCATTCGAATCAAATAACCAAAAATAGCCAGAGAATATGATTATAAATGATTATTAACAGATGAAAACTGTACTTGTGTACTTGTCTCGCAAGTTCTATGTTAGCTTCTATTGGGGATAATAAACAAGTCATTAAGTCAAGCTGTCAGTGACATTGCAACAAGGGGTAATGTTTAGGTGGTCTAGATATTTTCTATCAATTTGTCATTTTGTAATTAGAAAATATTTTTTAATCAATTAGGTGCATTTTACTCTTGTAAGGAAAGGGGTACAATATACCACCCTTGTATATAAGCTCATCATTGTGAGCTCATCAGTGTATCACACGAAAATATAGAATAGAAGAACAGATTCTTCTCTCTGATTCTCATTATGGTATCAGAGCTCTTCCATTCGACTTCAAGATGAAGTGACAACACCAGACGGAGACTCAGTACAGAACCCTTCAGGCATGGGTCAACCAGGAGCTGCAAATCAGCAGTGGGTCACAATTAACCCATCCAAACAACGAATTGGAGTGAAATTGGGTGATAACAACTTCCTCTTGTGGAAGCAACAAGTTTGTGCAGCACTCAAAGGTCTCGGACTGCAGAGATTCGTTGATGGAAAATTAACAGTGGTATGTCCTCCAGCTAAGATCCAAAGCACCGAAGGAGAGCAGGTATCTAACCTAGCCTTTGATTATTGGCAATGTCAAGATCAACTGATAGTTTAATGGTTTTTATCTAGTATTTCAGTAAATATCTTACTAATTAAATGGGTTGTGATACATCGAGTGACATTTGGTCAACTCTGATAAGGTTGTCTGTGTCTCAAACAAGAGCAAGAGTTTCACGGTATAGGCAAGAAATTCAAAACTGAAAAAGAACAATCTCTCCATGAGAGAGTATCTTTCAAAAATGAAATCGTTAGCTGTTGTAACGAGAATCAGAGAAAAAAGAGAGAAGAATTTGTTCTTCTATTCCATATTTTTGTGATACACTGATGAGCTCACAGGGTGGTAATGTGATATACTGTACCCCTTTCCGTAATAGAGTAAAATGCGACTAACTAATTAAAGAATATTTTCTAATTACAAAATGACAAATTGATAGAAAATATCTGGACATTCTAAACAATAAACCTTGCTGCAATGTCACTGTACAGGTGGATACATTGACTTGTTGACTTGTTTATTATACTCAATAGCTGCTTTTCTCTAGAACTTGTGTGGCAGATGAAGGATTAATAATCATCAAAAATAAAATTCACAAGAGGGGATCCTTCATCTGTCACACAAGTTCTAGAGAAAAGAAGCTAAAATAGAAAGATTTTGCCTTCAAAAATATGAAAAGAATGCCAAGGCACAAGATACAGGCTCCACTAACTCACTAAGATTGCATCAGAATCCCCAATATATTCCAAGTCCAGTGTACAGAACACACACTACATATTAAAACTTGGTAGAAAATAAGGGTTCTCATAATTCATTTTTGGACAAACCAGAGAAAAATGAAAAGAACAGGCCATTTACTATTACCATACTGTTTTCATTTTATCACTTCTTCTTTAGATTGGAATGGCATACGTAAGCAGATTCATAGGGTAAGTAACAAATATTTAAGCGAAAATAACGGAATATGGAAGTACAAAATATAACAATATCATCCATAATCTGTGCCAATTAAAACATTTAGAAATTAAGATTCTTTAGAATAACACCATCAAAGATAATACTTACAGCAGCAAGACTGTAATTGTCTCGCAAGAATTTACACAAAGCCAGCATCAAAGCTGTTTTCCTGCAAGTCATGAAACAACAACTCAATCAACACTTGTTCATATAGTTAATTCGAGGCTACCAAGTCAGACAATATGAAGAAATGAACCGGCATATTGCTTTCGCTAACACGAAAAATTACACATCCTTCAATTTCATAATACCAATTGAAAAATTACTAAATTGGGGCCTCAATAGTAGTAGTTGATCACCAAATTGACTTGAACAAACATGTCAATGAAAGCATCTAGAAATATTAAATGATTACAATGAAATTCTTATTAAAAAGGATAATAAAGATCGAATTAAAATGGGCTTAATTTTAAGTTCAAATTCAATGTAATAATGTGACAGAGTAAATGATACCATTTACAATATAATTAACAAAATCTTGAGCGAAAATTGAAAATTGAAAATTGAAAGAAATGATAAACATACCCAGTACCAACAGGACCACCAATACCAATAGTGAAAGCTCTCTCATTGAAGTTTCTGGAGAGAAGAGGAGACCAGGAGAGTAAATGGGTTCGTGAGAGTGTGGTGCCAGTCCATCGTGGCTATGGTACACCTTCCCATCTGGGCCCACCCATGTTTTTGTTCCTGAATCGCCATGACTGTCAAATGCAACCCAATTAGCAACATTTTGTAGTACAAGAGAAAATATAAACGAAATGAAATTGATTCAGATGTCAAATTGAAGAGAGATTACTCATGGGTATGTTCATGATCATGGTGATCATGGTGATGATGATCAATGTCATGATGGTGGTGATCGTGTGAAGCCATTGACTTGATAGCTTGCAGAGGACTACTATGAAGAGAGTAGACTGTGTTTTGCGTAGTGTCAAGTGTCAAGTGTCAAGTGTCAAGCTCTGCCTGTTTTCGATAATGTAGACGATGATATAACAATTTACAAACGTGCCCCTAATAGCGCATGAACAATAATATCTTTCTACTAATATTCTCAGTGGGTTTTACTGTCTTTTCGTTGAAACCTAAGTAGGTCATTAACTAGTGGGGAATCTTTTGTTTGTATTGGGAAATTCATCTGCACGTTAGATGACAGACAAAAAAAAAACATTCATGTTAAAATACATCTTAAGAAAATAAAAGATAATAGTGATTTCAGAACCGTTCAATGGTATATACATCTTAAATGAATATATTTTTAAAAATCTAATAATATTTTTTTATGAAAAAGTAATACTAAACTTTTTAAATTTTTTATCAAACAGTATTGATACGTGAAGTGTCAAACATCTTACAAATCATGAGATTATATGGTGAGTGATGTGATAAGGACACCTCACATGCCAACATCATTTATGAGAGAATTTGGAAAAAAAATTTGAAAAGTCTAACATTACTTATTTATAAAAATTACCAATAAAACTAAATTGTTTGTAAGTACACCGATCAATAATTATTAATTAGCTTCCAATTTTAATATTTTGTGAAAAAAAAAAGTTTCTTTTTACTGATTTGATTTTGATATTAACATATATCATTAAAAATTCTTTCTATTTTCTTAATCCATAGATTTTCTTTTATAATATAATTTTATATATATTTTCAATTTCTTTTAAGTAAATAAAAAATCGACTATTTGAGAATGAATCAAAATTTTCTAAAGTTGGTTGTAAAAAACAAGTTTTAAATTATTTTTCTTAGAAGAACAAAATCATTATAAGTTGTTTTCTCTATAATATTTGTATTTTTTTTCTTAATTTCATTAAATATTTTTCTACTTTCAAATCAATTGATACATTATATAAACCTTGCATCCTTACAATTTTCACAAACGAAAAAATGGATCTCCACCCCAAAAACCTCAAGTTAGAGTAATTTTATTAATAGAAAACAATCAAGAAGAAATCGAGAGAGCTGTTTGACATGAGGAGAGAGAGAAAGAAAAAATTAGGAAAAATGGAGTTTGATTTTGTGAAAGGAAAACATCGAAGAGAAAAAGAAGTAAGGGAAGAGAAAGAACATAGATTTATTTTTTAAGAACAATAATATAATTTTTTATTTTTTTGAAATAACAGTGATATAATTAAAAGAATTAAAGATAAGATACAGATATTGACACTCATAAATATAATAAGCACACACATATTTATGAGTATACTTATGTTTAAAATTTAAAATTTAAACATTATTATAACCACTTATCTTAATGTCAACAATACCCTTATTTAAATAAATGTTTTCATTTTAATACAATTTATTTATAAATATTCTTAAGTTATTAATACACTTAATTTCACAAATAATAAATTTAAGTTCTATAGGCTCGAAAACACAGTATATAAAATTCTTAAATTTCGAGAAGCTCTACTTTAGAAAAATGAAAGAAATTCAGACTTTCTTTTCATTACTTCACTTTCTTTCCTATAAAAGTTAAAATTAAATAGATTATAGTCTTAATTGTATTCAAAATCCAAATCAATACTACAAAAGATTTCATCTAGTCATAGAATTCTACCACGTACACCTTTCTTTTTTAACCCTCACAAGCACAACTTTTCTTCCATTTAACGGCTGTGTATTTATAGTCTTGAAGAGAAGTTTTATCTGTGAGAGGGATCACAGTTTTTGCAGAGATGGGAATTGTTGCTGAAGAAATCGTCCCTCATTCCTAGTCTCCTGTAATCTTCTTTTTTTCTTTACGGATCCTCATAATTTGTAAATTCACTATAGTCCATAGTACATTAAACTCCAACATTGTTAATGCTCTGTTGAGAATTCATAAAAATTCGACCATTGTTCCAATAATACGATATGTAATGCTATCTTCTTCTTTTTTAAGTTACTTCTCATTTTTTGTTTATTAATAGTGTCTGTAACAAATAAATAAATAAATACGTACCTCTATATGATCAAAGCCCTCTGAAAATTCTTTTACCATTAGTTTATTATATGATAATGAGAGATTTTGATACTTGAAATAGAATTATGGTTTAGTTTTTTATTTTTATTTTAATAAAGTGATATAGTTGAAGATATGAGTGTAATTAATGGGTGTACATAGTATTTGGTTTATTTTTAATTAAACTAATTTGTCCAACAAAATTTTAAATAATAATAATATATGAGTAATGCTAGGCTTTCCAATTTTTTTCTTAAATTCCTTCCCAAATGGTATTGGCATTTGAGGTGTCAACATCACATCTCTAACCACATAATCTCATGGCTTGTAAAATGTTGACACTTCACGGGCCAACACCATTTGGAAAGAAATTTGGAAGAAAAAAAATTGGAAAGTCTAGCATTACTTATAATATTTATAGGTGGTGTGTACTTACAAACTATAAATTTTTAAAAACTTTTGATGGGTGTGATTACGAAAGGGGTATACATACGATTTTTAAGGTGTGTCATTATCGTCACTCAAATAAAAAGATGTTGGAATTTCTGACATTGGCTCAGTGATAAAATCTCTCACACTCACACCATAAGATTGTGGATTCGAATCTTTCCCTCATCCCTAATAAAATCCTGAATTATTATAATATTTTAAAAAAATGTGGTTTGGTGTCAATGTGCAAATTGCATTAAAAAACAATGTAGTTTGGTGTCAAAGTGTAAATTATGTTCATTCAGTTTAACGATATATCGGTTTCAAATTATGGCGGTATATATATAAAAATAAAATAAAATAAATGTTCGAACTTGGAAGGAATTAATTATTAATGATAGGATGCATATCATGTGCTAATAAATCGTATTTTGATGTAAAACCATTCAAGTATTCTTCAATAATTCATAAAGAACTCTTTCAACCACTAAATTCCTAGTAGCACTACAGGAAAAACTGCTTTCATCTACACTGAATTGTGTCAAAAATTATTAGAGACTGTATAGATCAGAATTGTAATAGGCATAGGAGGTTTTGATACTTCAATATAATGGCGATTGGGATAATTGTTGACATTATTTTTTATTCTTTTTCACTTGAATGGAGATCAAATTTTGAGAGCACGTATTTATGAACGCTAATACAGTTTTATTACATATTGTATCAAAACGATAAGAACAAGACTAGAAAGACCAAATTAACCATTAAAGAGGAAAAATTAATACGTTTCCATCTATTTTTATAAATTAATCTAATATGACTATATAACCAGCGTGAATCTGTATATTAACTAAAATTTCACTCTCAAACTTATTTTTCACATTTGTTTTTTAATATTTAATTAAATTTTACTTAAATCTAAACCTCAATATTCAATTATTCACGTATTTTAATTCAATAATACAATGTCTTATTGTTGGTATATTTGGGTATGGTTTGGAGACTCATTATACATCCAAGTGGGCCAAGATCACAAGCATACATAGAAAGCCCAAAATCCATGTACACCAAGCCCAAGCCAATGCAAGAAAACTGTTTTCAACAGTTTACAAATATATACACATAACGTGTATTTGTTGTGTGTGTTGCATAAGTCCGGCAATTGTGTGCAATGTAAAAGGCATGATTGTGTGCTTCCGTGAAAGTGCAACTGAGAGCATGTGTGTGGGCAGCATACAATGCAAGAGTGCATGTGTGCAGTGTTGAGAGAGACACAAAAAAGCAGAGAGAAAAACATAGAGAGAGACGTGGAGAAAATCAAGAATTTTCTCTCATCTTCAATCAGAGTGTGGGTAATTGCATTGTGGCTAGTGAGGACTTTCCAAATTCATGATTGTCCTCCGACCGGTGATCAATCCCAAGTGTTCGATCTGTTTCTGCTGCTGGAGTTTGAATTTCAATAATGAACGATAATCCAAATTTGTTTTGTTTATTGTTAAATTTACTTTCACGTATCATCTAATTTAACACACATATAGTAAAGTTACGATTAAATTATGAGACGATATAGTATTGTCCAAACCTTGAATTGAAGAAAACTTAAGATTGAATTGAATACTGGCATAAATACACATATTCCCATCGGTTATATTCTGGTTAGCTGTATAGGAAACATCAATCTTAGAGAAGTCACAAGACAACGAACATAGGATATTTCTAAATTAATTTACCAAAAAAAAAAGGAAAACAATATCAAATTTAAGCATTACATACCATTGGTTAATTCATTGTCAAATAAATATTATAATTACAGTTTCGAAAACAAAACATACATACAAGTACAAACTTGATAATATCTTCACACAAAACCAATACACAATCACCTATAATGATCCCATTTCTCATAACTTGGCCATTGCTACAATATCTAACCTAAAATTCCAAGTTATTAATTATCACAAGAAAATGAATGTACAAGAAAGAAAATAAAATATGCTATCATCTGCTTATACTGCACTTCTTGATGCAACTTCCGTCAATTAATGTAATTTGATGGGTCACTTCCACTTGCATGAATAAAAATTAATCATGCAAAGACATCAAAAAGTGGAGTATAAAACTAAGAACAGCTAGCACATGCAATTAGCCAAAACACATGTAATATAAGATCTAGAAAACTATTGGAATGAGAGGTTGATTAATTAGTCAAACAAATTCTTGAGTGCATTTTGTTTTCCACATGGTTCGGGCACCAAAACCTTTTCATTGTCCTTTCAGTGATCATGACTCGAACAACAGAGGTAGTAGTAGTGACTGATGGTTCAACATTATTATTGTTGCCAAGAATTACTCCTTGCTTTTTCATGTACTCCCACTTGTCTTGAAAGAGATAGAAGAAAGCTATGAAAGAGATCTCAGCTGTGAAAATTATGGTCCAAATTGTAGTGCTTCTTGATGTTTTGTGATGGTAGGCTCTCAAGCCTGTGTATATGTTGATGATCCCCACAAGAGTCACTGAAGTACCAAGTAACCAATGAACAAAGTAACATGTGCTTCTTCTTTTCTTTCCTCTGCAGAAATATCAGACAACATTTCATATATTTGGGAGCTCAAATCTACCCTATATTGAATTATATTAGAGTGCTTAATTACTATTGTTAGACAATTTGTATTATGTAATTGCATTTCTATTGGGGCTTTGTCCACATGTCATGCCCTGTAACAGAGTGCTTAAATACTAGGTCTGACACGTGAGGGTTGTGTTAGATCAAGTTCTTAAATACTATTATTAGTGTATGTTTGGTATGGCTTTAGTAAAGACCAAAAACGTTTTCTTAATTCTAGAAGCTGTTTTTAAGTGTTTTTGGGTTGTTTGGCAAAACTTAAAACAGTTTTTTTAATATATAAATTGACTCATATGCCCTTTATAAAAGCTATTTTATACCTATTAGAAGAAGCTCTAAATTTGGTATTTTTCAAAAAGGTTTTTGAGCTTTTTAAAAACATATGAGTTGTATCTACTACCATTTATAATTTAAGATATTCCACCATACAACCCTTTAATTGTTACTACATTATCAACACTTTTTTATGTAATTGACATGGTTTTCGCAGAAAGAAAGATGTCCTTTACTCTGCCAAAAACTTTGAAAACACTCTATAAACAAGCCTTATCTGCCTTTGGATTTAAGTTGTTTATGAACACCGAAAACAAGTTCGCCCTGAAATCCTTCCTGCTTTCAGGATGTCTTCTAGTTCCATATCTGTGCTACCTCTCTGTCCTTCCGTGGGAACAGAAGTGTCTCTCTCTAGCACTCTCTCTCCTCATTTTCCTAAGCTGTTATGAATGTTATATACAGAGGAATTCGGTTTGAAACATGCAATCTAAAGAGTTCGTGAACCTTTAATTTACTAAACTCTAAAGATCGGACTAAGTATATTTCCCTTATGTATTATTTTATTATTTCTCTTCCGATGACTCATTGTGAATTTGTCATATTCGACCAGTTTCCTTAAGTGAACCACACAACCTTCCAAAGACATATACACACAAATGAGATATTTGATTACAACTACTCCTACAATTAAGTTAATCTACTCTTAATCTCATGCATGAACACATATCAATTTACAATCTTCATACACAAGCATATCAAGATAAGAGATTTTCAATAACAACAATAACAAATCAAAACTCAAATGAATATAACAACAACCAACATATATTGAGCACAAAATAGGTTTACAAATATTTTCAACTGAGGATTACACAATCAAGAAAACATGAAATACAAAGAGAATGAGTTTAAAGGAGACAACCCTTAAAGAAATCCCGCCAAATGCTCCATGAATCCCTAGCTCGAAATTGGTCATAGACCACTCCTATCTCCTTGCAATCAACTCTCAAAAGTGGTGAATGATGTATAGAAATGGTGGTGGAGAGACATCCATGGAGGAAAATCTCCATGGATGCACTTGGAAGCTCCACACTCTCTTGATTTGTGAAGAATATGAAGAAGATTAAGTGCTACTGCTGTTCTTATCTGAAGAGAGGAGAAGAAAAGATGTATTTCTAGTTAGGGAAAGTTTGGGGACGAATTGGGGTGCGAAAAAGACCATTTTTTTCCTTTCCAACTTCAAGACGAGTGTCAAAGCAAGTGGAATGGTCGCCTTACCATCTGTGAAGTTAGGGCAGAGGATGAGGCGAATGGTGAGGTGAGTGAGTTTGGTCGCCTCATCGGTCGCCTCACACACTGGTATGGAATTTCAACTTCGCGCACCGTTACGAAAACACGTATAACTCTCTCTAGAAACCCGGAATTGCGATTCGTAAAAACTGTTAGAAAGTAGACTTCTGGGGATTTCTAAAAATAGGTGGTACATTACCCAGTTCAATCTGAGGAGAGAGATATGGACCCCGAAATTTATGTGTTCTGCATGGGCACTTTGCAATTTCAGCCCATTAACCTTTGGAAAACATAGTTGACATGTGCCGCGGTCTCTGTGTCGTGTTCTGGCTCAACGATGGATCCACCATGGAAACTTGCCATGGTTGACCATGAATCACGCCGCGGTTTGGGTCGACTGCGAGGCCGAGACAAGTCTGAGTACTTCTGTTTATTCTCTTTTTGGCTCGTTCTTACTTTTCTATTTTGACTTGAAGCTCAAAATCTTATTGTAGTGAGTATGTACCTACACAAGGCTCAACAAACATATTATATACAAAAAATGTGCTCAAAACGAGAACAAACGATAGGAAATTGGGACCTCAATTAAGTACATTTATCGTCTGATCATATATCATCCTGTATAAATAAATAATCTCATTGAAACTATATTATTAGGGTTTTAAGGAAATAGGCATAGAAAGATCTAATCTCAATGAGCAATTGTTTTTTTTTAACATCAAATATTATTAAAGCCACAACAAGGCAAAGCAGGGAACAACCACCTCAGAGGGAGGCAAAAGAAACCGCCACGCACAGACAAACAAAAAGCCATGCTAAAAAACAGAGCAAAGATCCAAAAACAAGTGCAAGAGAGCAAGACACGAGGCAAAAAAAACTGAGCCCCAAAAACTCCCCGAGACACACAAACAGCAACTGGAAAACAGGAGACCAACTAAAAACCAAAAAACAGACTGAGTAGAGGCTGAAGCCAACGCAACTCAGAGCTGAGACGGAGAAGTCAAGAATCGCCCCAAACCACAACATCCCCACAGTTGCTTGAACCCTTCTTAGCAAGCATATCAACGAACATGTAGTTAAAGATAACCTCCATGTTGCCCGACAACCTAAGCTTGCTACGGATATCGTAAATAATGTTAACATGCTCAAAACAGCCAAAGTCCTCTTTGTTAACCCATGACACTGAATGAGCAATTGTTCCTGCAGTTCTTTTCATAAATTATTATGGATTTAAGAGGTATGTTTCTATTCAACTTCTATTTAATTTATTTGTTAAGTTATTTTAGTTGTGTGCATTGCAAGTATATTTAACAATATGCTAAGCTGAATTTGAAAAATTTATCAAACATCTTTTTCCCAAAACGTATGAAACAAGTGATTATTATTTCTTAATTTATAGTAATCTCAAACACACACTTAGTATATATTGTCCACACTTTGGTTTTATCCTTAAAAAAATTAAGGAATGGGATTATTAAGTAATGACAATACACGATGTTTAGTCTCTTGGTCTGGGACACCATGTCCATCTCCAAATTGGTACATGCACTGAGCCATCCTTGCCAGATTCATTGCAACTCCAGCAAAAGTGTTGGAGTAATGAGGGTTTCCGATTCTATCTTTGTTTATCTTCAACCATGTCGCATTTATCAATCCTCGTATGTGTTCACGAGCATCTTCCTCCGAAGCTCCAGTTTCGTGCATATAACACTGGATTGATTTAGGAACATCCCCTCTCTTCATCTCATCCTGAATAAAAGAAAAAAAAAACAAGAGTTATATTTCAAAATAATAGGAGTATTCAATGAAACTACGTATCATTTAGGGTTGTGGAAAATGTACCGATGATGTCCCGAGATCGTCTGCAAGTCGTAAAACCATTGATGAACAACGAATTATGTTGGGGTATTCTTCTAAGTATTCTAAGTCCTTCGTTGTTATTGAATTATTTGTAACTAAAAGATAAGCATGCACTAGAATGACAGGTGCTGATATTGAAACCCAAGCATTCTCAATGTATTCTTCTAGGGTTGGAGTGTATCCGTTGTAGTACCACTTCGCTTCCAATAGATAGGCTTTACATAAATTTGCCCACTGTAACATTAATTTGCATATCAGTAGATTGAATTCAGATAAATTACAACTAAAATTGAAAGTAATATTGGGGAGGAAATAGAAAAAGAGCAAAACCTCTCTCCGTAGATATTTAATGATGTCAAGTCCTTGATCTTTGAGATAAACAAAAGCCATTTCGTTTATGGTATTGTAAAGAGCAAGAAAGCATATCTTCATATAATATGGAAGTTTCTCTACTGCAGTGATGTCCCATCTGAATTAATATTGTAAATTAGTAGAAATTAAATAGCTAATATAGATATATACAATAATATTACATATCTTGAATTTGGGGTATATTCTACAATAGAGATACTACATAGTTTTTGAGCAATTAACATCCATTAGATATCTCTATAATCATAATTACCCAGGGTATAGCATCAAAATCCCTTAAATTACCCATATTGGACCAGATCGTGGAGGCAGAGGCCTTCTCCATATATGATCTAGGTCGTGGAGACCTCCTCCATGATTGGGGTTCACGTTTTTTTTTTTTTTTGAACTGCATGATTCATAAAAGAGGCACCAAGCCAGAAGAAACAACCAGGAAGGCCGCAACCAAGGCACAAACAAAGCACATCAGCAAAACAGAAACCCCACAAAAACAAGCAAGCCACGGAGCAGAGACTCCAAACAAGACACAACAGAAAAGAAAACGAAAAACGAAACGAAGGAAACAAAAACAGAGGAAACGCGACGTTTTGAAACCCTTATTATAGAGGAGTCTGCCATGATTTGTAACGCAGATCATGGAGGCACGACCTCCGCAATCTAGGTCATGCAGGAGTACCTCCACCGGAGGGCACCATTGTAGTGCCTTTTTTATTTTATTTTTAAAACTTGGATGGTATAACGAGATGAGGTTGTTCCGGTTGTAAAACTTCTTAATACATTTTTATTTATATAATATTGTAATAATTTTAAATTTTACTTTTTAACTTAATATTTTTATTTTACTAATTATTATTTGATTTACCTATTAATTTTAATTCAACTATTTAAATTTGTTTAATTAATATTTTTAATTACTTTATTTAATTAGTTTTTATCGATGTAAACTTTTAATCATACTATTGATGAAAGTGGATTTGACTTGAGATAGGATTGTAATGGCTAAAACAATCATTTTACACAAAAAATAAATTTCTTTTTAAATATGGGTATTAAAGTGCTTTCAAAAACAGTTAAAAAGGACAAATGTTGTACCTATAAAATGTAAGTAGGACCATCTATTTTGAAAATTTTAAACACCTATTTGGAAAATATGTAAAAGTGGTAAACTAAATGACATTATTAATGACATCCTATACTTATTTGGTAATTGTCCTGATGCAATTTTCATTGCAAATTATGTGTAAACTTAATTTGTTTTTAAAAGTATTATAGAAATTCAGAGTTTTTTGAAAATGGGGATGACTCAAACCCACATCCTCGTGATATAAGTGTGGGCAATACCACTAGACGACTAGTCTCATCTCGTCGTATGCATATACTCAAAGAGATCATTATAATGCATTAAAATGCAAAAGTGTATTAAAGCTATCTACCACCAACCTGTCAACAGCATCTGTGAAGAGCTCAAGTTCGTCCAAAGTTCCATATATATCATAAACATCATCAATTGTTGTTATTAATGCATTAACCTTTGTTAACATCCTCCTACAGTAACCAAACTGAGGCTCGAATATCATCCCCACTGTCCAAAAGAAATTTTCCATCAACCTGTCCCTTGCAAATTCTAACTTGTCCTCGAAACCCGTATTCCTCCACCACCTGTATTACATGAATCAAAATTAGTTTCATCAATCATGGAAAATGAAATGGCACTCCATATCATCAACCATATGCTATTATATATGTACGTACGTTGATGTATGCTTCAGATCTTCCTGATGTGTTGCTTGAACTATATTGAAGTCCAATTTAGCAAGCTCAAGCAACAGAGGATTCATGATGTCCTGTTGTTTCTCATATACGTCGATGAACCACCTTGCCTCCAGCCTCAGCATCCTCCAATGTTGTGGAAGCTCCAACGCATGGTTCGCTAGTGTTACAAGATATTGATCATCGCTGCTGTGCTTAACGTATTCTTTGAGGTATTCGGTTGTGAAATTTATAGCATCAAACAAGATACTCTCTCCTTCTACACTATAGTATGCGGCTTCATACAAAGCTAGAATTCCCTTGCAATCATGTCCAAAGTTTCCCTTCTCGTCCTTGAAACTACTGAAAATTTCTACAAAAAAAAAAAAGAAGCACCAATAATTAGATAGAAATTAAATCATTTTTTTGTTCATTCTCATATTTTTGATTTATTGTGATGTAATTAATAAAAAATAATTTACCTTGAGATATATTAAAACCATGTTGTCTGAGGAGTCGAAATTCGAGAGCAACAACATTTAAACTTTCTTGTTTTCGCGTATTAATATTGCTGCATCTCTTGTCATGTATTCTACCCAAAATTCGTTTGATTTCATGGTCAAAGTGATAAGATAAACCGAGCCTTTGCAAAGTATCAATGAGCTCCATTTGATGTAATGGATCCGACACTTTTACAAGCATCGCTCTCACATCTTCCTTCAGCTCTTGGGCTCTATTGGCAGATTTTTTCCCCTGCAATAATTGCAAAATTAATTAATCTTTCTGTCAACAATATATAATTACAGACAAAATGCTAGCTGCTTATAAGAATGAGATTATGATAATAGTATACTATACCGCGAATTCACTACTTAGTGATTGAATGTAATCATAGCTCCAAATTGTTGGTTTGAAATTGGCAGTTCGCCTAGTAACGGGTTGGTGATTCTGATGAGACATTTTGGTGGCAACCATGCGCCGTTGGAGTCGGAAATGAACAAAGCCATTGCCAAAGGATGATCCAACTACAGCATGACTCGGCAGAAATGCATGCAATGAATTAAGAGACCGAAGAGCCATGCAGATAGCTCACTAATTTCAACCAAAGGATTTTGTTTTCTAAACAAAGGAAAAATATGGTTAGTGTTACGAATATATTTGCTAGTGAATTGGACTTCGAATTCAGGCTATTTATAAGCACACAGCAGAGGATATATGACAACAATGCCCATGGCAGATGTATTGGTCCATTGGATATGGTTACTTTTACAACTATGGACATCATGCATTATGGTTGCCTAAGTCGTCCACTCTAAGTTTAATGATTGTGCACTTCCTTTTTCACATCCGAGATAGGGGTTCAAGTTTCACTTTTACCTATAAAATCAAAACTGTGTGCAGACACTTCCCATGTATGCATTATCGTTGCCTAAGCCGTCCACTCTAAGTTTAATGATTGTGCACTTCCTTTTTCACATCCGAGATAGGGGTTCAAGTTTCACTTTTACCTGTAAAATCAAAAGTGTGTGCAGACACTTCCCATGCATCTAAGTTTAATGATTGTGCACTTCCTTTTTCACATCCGAGATAGGGGTTCAAGTTTCACTTTTACCTGTAAAATCAAAAGTGTGTGCAGACACTTCCCATGCATCCCCCCCCCCCCCCCCCCCCCCCCCCCCCCCCCCCCCCCTTCAAGGCGTCCACTCTAAGTTTAATGATTGTGCACTTCCTTTTTCACATCCGAGATAGGGGTTCAAGTTTCACTTTTACCTGTAAAATCAAAAGTGTGTGCAGACACTTCCCATGTATCTACTCTCTCCCCCCTGTACAAAAAAGGGTGATTACACAAACACCCCTGTGGTTTAATAAATAAAATTATACATATATGTTGTATATACAAACTTTCCCTAACCATTGAAAAATGTTGTATAAACATTCCTTACCGTTAGTTAGAATCTGTTAACTCCTAACAGTCAATGGTCAAAGGTGTTAAAAATCTAAAATACTATAAGTTTTATTTTAAAAAATTAAAAACAATATATATATATATATGACAAATAAAAAAAATTAAATCTTTTAAATCTAGTGAAATTCGGATGGTCCAAAAAAATTCTGGAAATCTAGAAAAAAAATAAAAAATAAAAATTCATCTTCATCTTGATTTTGATATTCATCAATCATCTAGAGAAATTTGGAAATTCCATCCATCTCATCATCTCCATCTTCTTCATCCAAATTTTAAACTTCAATATAATCAACAACTTCCATACATAACATTTGTCAAAAAAAAAATTCATCAAACAATACACAAACACAACAAAATTCAAACAATTAACTACTCCACACAAAATAAAAATAAAAACCGTAAATAGAGATAAGATGGAGCTCTATCTTTGACTCATCTCATCAAAGATGGAGTGACAATGCTCCATCTCGTTAGAGATTGAACAGATTGTCATACCGCCGCCACTCCATCTCGTCACTGCGGCGACGCTCCATCTCTGAGAAGAAGGAGCAGATCTCCATCTCATCGGAGATTGAGAGATTGTGAAATGGGGATTTCTCCATTAGAAATCTCCATCTTTGATATATTTTGTTTCTTTCATAATAAAAAATCAATTTTTTATTTGGTCAAAAAGTCCAGAATCCCCATAGCTGTTAGGAGTTAATGGATCAAAAATGACAGTATGGGATGTTTATGCAACATTTTTCAAAGATTAGGGAAAGTTTGTGCGTATATACATGAAACTGTCATATCTATACAATTTTACTAAATCTCATTTTCTTTTTCAAAATTAGTATTAATTTTCTTTTCATTTCTTCTTTCCGAATAAGTATGAAAGTTTATTTATGTATTACTAAAGTTGGATTTGGCTATCAAACACTACGTACTATTAGCCTTTTTGTCCTTATATCAAGAAAAGTTTCCGTATGACGGTCTCACTACCATGTCAATACAGTTGTAACATATAACATAATTTACTTCTGATACATAAAAATAGATTTTGAAACTTTAAAATTGAATTATATGAAGTAATTACATCTGACGGTTGTATCTCACCCTATAAAAGTTTTTCTCCTTGAATATCAGGTCATAAAAATGCCCTCAATAATTGTCAAGTTTTTCAGAGTCAGACATGAATGGCAGATACTTAAATATCTGGTGACCATCAAAATGTCTGTATCTTTTCTGTACCTTTACACATACATGCATGTTTACCATGTTTACAATGATCTATAAAACTCCCCTCAATGTTTACCATGTCTGTCACATGATATTTTCTTTAAAATATCTACGTCAATATTCAAATGTCTGTCCTCTTTCTACAATGATTGATAAGTGATATTATTTAAAAAATAAATTATCGGGGTGATTATGTAATTGCGTACCTCTTTCAGTCTTTTGTATATATATTTTACCTTATCGTCTTAAATAAGTCATGTTTGGCATGATTTTAATTAGAAGTTAATTTTTTGCTTTTAAAACCCAAAAGTAGCTTTTAGGGGTATTTACTTTAACGTCTTAAATTATCTACAGAGGAAGCTATACAGAAAAAGGAAATCACTTTTAATGAAAAACTATTGTAGAAAAGAAAAAGGAAAAGCTTGTATGGTGGAATGTGTGGTCAATGGTCATGATTCATGATTCATGAAGGTGAGTTGGGGTTGCTATTGGCACTATGGCAGCAAATTGTGTGGCGTTTATTTATTGATATGGTTTACCACCAACACTTTACCACGTTTATTTATTTATTAATTATATTTATTGATATTTTTATTTAAAATAATATATTCAGAATTCATTTTAAAAATTATCAAAAATAACCACGTCTATCCTGTGAAGTTTATTTTTTAATTTGGTATAAAAGTTTAATCGTTAATAACTACGTTATAAAATTTTATTTCAAGCTGTAACCACTGATGACAAAAATCGCCTGCAACATCTTTTTATTTTATTTCTTTTTTTATAAAAAAAAAAACATGAAACCTTTGATAAAACGTGAAACCTGAAAGAAAAACGATAAACCTTGGAATTTTTTAAAAATAGAAAATGACCGAGACTCCTCAAAACTTTTTTTAAAACTTTTTATGAGAATATTACCGAAAAATCCTATCTAGAAGAGTGTTTTGGTAAAACATGATTGGATTTGAGGACAAGATTGGATCAGATTAGATCTAAATTCTAAAATCCATTGGATCGGATCGGATCTTGGATTTTCCACTGAATCTGCCAAAATACAAGGCATAATTAATTTGGGCCAATTTATTTTGTATTATATAGATGAACATTGAACAAACTTTAGGTGCTATTATATTTTGTTATGACAAATTATTATATTTTTATTTCAAACTCTTGGATGATTTTATTTATGTTCGAGTTTGGAAACTTATGTTTAATGTTTATAATTTGCTGGATATTTTGAACTTTAAAGTGTACAATTATGAATTTTTTTATTTTAATTAATAATTTGATTTTGTTAATGTTGTGAATATTTTAACGTTTATATATTAAGAATTACTTCATAAAAATCCGATCCATGGGGTTGGATCGAATCTGATTTAAGTATTTTGCCATTAAGTCGGATCGGATCTAATTATAATTTGATCGGATTCCACTCTAAAATTAGATCGAATGGGATTATAATTTGAGTGGCGATATTAGCACCCTTCTAAAATCGTATGTGTTGACGGTGATTTTCGGATTATGTAAAGTCAATCACGCGTCACACAAAACATGTAAAGTTTTCAGTTATGTAATGAATCGAGAGAAATAAAAGAAGTTATGCAAGCAAGATTTTACTTGGTAAAACCCCAAGACGGGGAAACATTCACGGTTGCCAGTGACGGCGAGAATGAAATCCACTATCAAGAACAAATATTACACACTTAAACTCACTCACTCTCCTTTGTATCAGATAATTTGCCAACCCTTGCTAGGCGTTTTTAAGGTCTATTTATAGGTACATAAAACCCTAATTCTTCGAGTACAAGTAACCAGATTAATGACAGTGTTTTCATGAAACATAAATTATTCTGACTTGTATAAGTCATACTGATCTTCTTTCCTGTTTTGTATCGGTGCGATCAAGTCATATCAGGTCTCTTCTTTGGATTCTGATAACTCTGAGGAAATTTGTTTCCTTATCAAAGTATGTTTCTCGAAGTCTTATTTGAGGAGGAATCTTCTTTACGTACTTGAGTCGTAATAACGTTGTCAACATGCTAAGCATCTGAACGTATCTAGACATTGTCCACGTGTCGCTTAACCGACCGTCTTATAAACCTGATCAGGTCTCTTTTACCCCCGACTAGGGATCTTCACCTGATCAAGTAGTTAAACCCGATCACTTAGGTTTCCCCGATCGTTGTTTTGATAACCTGATCAATCTAACTACCTTGATCGGATATTTCCAACCCGACCATCTGAGTAACTCTGATCAGTATTGTATGGTTATTTTCCGATCACTTTCGGTTGGTTCAATTTAATTGACATTTTTTGACACGTCATTGGTCATCCCCGTGTAACAAGATGTCTATGCTGACGTGTTATCTTTTCAAATTGCACCAATAACAATACCCCCTTAAATATTCAAACCGAGCATTTTTTCCTTGAGGACGATAATCCGCTCAGTGAGATATATTTAACTCGGGAGCCCTTTGTCACGTAGCTCACAAATGCTTACTGACGCTGGACAGCTAGCTTTTAATTTCAACCACAAATGGTTGATTTGCCCAGATGATTAGATGCAAATGACGTAACTGATGGCGGCGTTTTGAATTTCAAATGGTGCGTGATCTTCGGGATTCGCGTACCAACCACTATTCTCGTATGACGTCATCTTCACATATAAATACTTTCAAGTTCCTTCAATTTCCCTCTCACACGATTGCCTCTTTCAGTTTATGCAACTCTTCATCTTCTGAGTTCCTCTTCTACTTCAAAGGTTTTACCAGTCCTTCATTTTCCGCCAGATCTTCATCTCGCTTACTTTAATCATCAGGTATGGATTCTACTACCCGCCATCGTTATGTTGAACTGTAAATTCACTACATTGAAATAGGCGATAGGGAAAATATTGCTAGGATTGAATCCATTTTAGGAGGATTTTTCAAGATTTCTCTCTCCCAAATCAACCTACTCCCCTTAACGTTGATTATTCAGGGGCTCTCCCCGAATTTCAACCTTCTTCTTTTGAATCAAACATCGCTAACCCCATTATTTCTTCTCCGAATACATACCCAGATATGTCGAAGACAAACGGATCCGATCAGGGAGGTAGACCAACCTCTAGTGACTCTTCTGCTGTCGATTTGAAGATCTCTTCTCAATTGTTGAAGATGGAAGACATTCCCAGAATGCGACTGGCTTTTCTTTTGAAGTTCTCGGCAGAGTATCCTAGTGCATTTGACTCTGAAGTACATGCGGTAGACGAACCAGAGTTAGTGAAATATAGTGAAAGGTTAGATATTCCCCGATTAACCAGACTCTCCTTAAATGACCAACGTGCAATCTGGAACCCCCCCCCCCCCCCCCCCCCCCCCCCCCGGGGTACAGTGGTCATCTAAGGGACAATGCTCACATCTAGGGTCATACTACCCCTTCAATCTTTCATCGTTCGATTCTTGGTTGAGGCCTGTATCGCCCATGCTTAGCTTTCTCCAAACTCATATCGAGTCCTTATGAGTTTATGGCACCTGTGGAAACAAATTGGTGCCAAATACAACCCCCCCCCCCCCCCCCCCCCCCCCCCCTCGACCCCGTAAGAGATTCGTAACTTTTATACTCTGGGTCAGTCAGACAATGGAGGTACCTTTTACCTTCAACCTTCAATCTAGTTAGATCAACATTGGATTCATGAAAGGTACAACCAAAGACCCACACCTTCATCCAACAAAGATCACAAGGGCTTCATTTCGGGCTTCCCTTCCTCCAACAAATATTGGAAGAATAGTTGGTTCTTGTTCAGGGTGAGTGGGGTGAAACCGTAGTCGCTGATCCTCGGCAAGAGTTAAGCAGGAACAGTATTCCCAAGTATTTTTATAGTTCCGGGCTATGGAACAAGACCCCTACAATGCTAGCAGAGGACCAAGCAAAAAATGTTATCAAGGCTACTCAAACATCGTGGGAAGCCAAGGACCGACGAGCGTTGTTTGCCGAAAAGGTCCTGCAAGACCTCAGACTGTTTCCTCCAATCTCGAACCGACGCAAACACCGAAAGTTCCTTTATTTTCAAGTTTTGACTTTTTCTGGATTAAATTTTACTCGTCTCTGATGTTCTTTCAATGGTTAGTGTACGAGATAGATATCGTGAGGAGGGAACAAGCTGAGAAGATTAAAAATCTTGATAAGGTTAGCCGTGCAGAAGCTGCTTTCCAACTGGCTCAGGGGACTGCTCCTCCCCAACAAAGCAAAGTCGAACATACCTATGAGCCTGACCCCAACACCTCTTCAGATGTTCCTGATCGGGAAAGACAGAAGAAATCCTTCGATCGGGGTGGTGAACAGAAAAGATCTCACAGAGGTTCTAAGAGGAAGCTTACTAAGGAAACGGCTAGTCGACACATAACCAGACCTTCTAGGATATCACCGGTCAGCAGAGTGACCAAAACTTTTGCAGGCTCAGCTGCTTCCGATGCTGCTCGAGGAAAAAAGAAATATGAGCCAGCTAAAGACCTTGGAGCTCATCAGACTGGAATCAGACCAATCGTTCTTGAAGAGGATGATGAAGACCAAGATACGATGACTGCTCTTATTCCTAGGGAGCACCGATCGAAGAAGGGAAATGATCTTTCTTCAGCTTCATCTGCCACGTTGCCACCTGATCAATCCAGAACGGATGATCGGGCTACTGCTGAGGTCGGCTCCCATCATGCTCAACCCCCGTCTTTAGCCAAACAAGTCTTCCTACAAACCATCCACCCAGCTGACCAAGGCCATTCTAGCTCTCCAGCTCATCGTGCTGACAAGGCCCCAATGCAATTTTTCGTTAAACGTCAGATAGTCTTCAAGGACTCGGATTCTGACAAAGAGCAAGCTAGTCCAGAAAAATATCAACCAACCCGTCTGCTCTTGAAGACAACTTATCTGATCATGAGAGAGATCATGTTGATAAAGTCTCTTTACGGCTGAATCGTCCCTCCGGGCATTTACCCAATGTTGTCCTGGCTCCCATCGAAAGTGGTGCTGAAGCAGGCCCATCGGGAGCCACTAATCAGGAACAAATTCATGAGCAAACTACCGCCATACCCTCAGTGGCTACTCCTGAAACCGTTCTGATTCCGCTTTCAGTCCCGATTGACTAACCGCCTCATGATCAAAGGAAGACAATACTTTCTACTGTGGCCAACATTCCTGACTCGGAGGAGACAGTGCATGGCCCCCTCGACATGCTGAAATCCATGTCTGCTGGAAAATGCTATGTTGTTGAGGGCTACTAGACTGACTTTCAGAGTGCTAGTGACGCGGAAAGAGTCCGTGCTATTTATAATAACAGCGTTTGTGCATGTATTTTTCATCCTCTTGCTTATTCTTTACACTTCAGGTTTATTTATAAATCTAACCTGTTTCCTTTCTCTTTTTCAAGGTCGTAGAGGAGATGACTAGGGCCATGATGTCTCAGAAGAAACAGGCCTCTGAAATCTCTCAGTTAAAGAAGGAACTTGAGAAGAAAAAAAAGGCAGTCATTTCTGCCTCAGCTAGCGAATCAAAGCTGAAAACATATTTCAAAGAGAAATTGAAGCAGCACGACGCAACTGAGGCAGCTTTGAGGAAGTATGTTGCTGCTGCGGAAACTAAAGCTGACAATGCCACTAGTAGTCTGACAGAGCTCGCTGCAAAAAGTATCCAGCTTGAAGCAAATCTGGTTAGAGCTAAACAACGATGTGCTGAGCTAGAACAAAAGTTACTATTGGTTGAACAAGTTGCAGCTAATCAGGAGGCAGAAGCTCAGGTTGCCAAAGAAGTTCTGGCCACCTCCCAACAATCTATGCTTGAAGCCCAGCAGGGGTCTGAGGAGGTCAAGCTTCATTACGAAAGGTTGGTCGAAGATCTGAAGCAGCCGAGGGTCAGTATGGAGGTGTTATGTCAAGAGGTCAGACTAGCCCTTGAGGTTCAAAGCGTTGATCGCTACAAAGAGTCTCCTGCTTTCGAGGCAGTTATGCTGAGAGAATTGGAATGTGAGCTCGCTACTGCTCGAATGTTCTTTGGGGGTAAGGAGAGATCTACTGGAGAAGCTCGCCGTAAATGGGATCGAACAATCGAAAAGCATAAGGCCGGGTCTCCGTGTGCAATAAAGAACCAGAGGATGCGATGAAGGGCTTACTGTAAATCTATCGGGAAAGAGCCTCATAACATGCATCTGGAGCTCCCCTCCAAGTCCTCCCTGGTTATCTTTCATGCGGCCAATGATGGTGGTTCAATATCTAAGGGCATTGATATTGGACCTTTCCCTGAGGCCGACTATTCTCCTTTCATGGCTGAAGACCGTGAAGATAACATCAACTGACCATATTTTGGAGATCTGACCAAGGGCTATGAGGAAGAAGATAAACCTTCTGGCACCTCCGGACCTGGTGGCCCCTTAGGAACTCCTGCAGCCTGATTCTTCCTCCTTTACTGTACATTATATCACACATCTTGTGAATTTTTGCTGTAACACTGTATGACTGATTCACTCTTTAATGATAAGGATATTCATATATTTCTTCGCATGATTTTTCTTTCTTTTATTCAACCTCATTTGGTGATTGTCACTTCTGATTTGATCGGTTATCTTACTAACTGATTGATAATATTATAATTGCCTATGTTTTATACCTCTATTGTTTAGTTTATTGTTTTGTTTTGCGTTAAACTCTTGCATTTTACGTTTCTTTTCTTAGTTCTCAGCTATTCAAGTCCTATGAGATAATTGAAAGCAATTTGGAAGATTTTCGATCAAACCCGAGGAAACAACATCTGCTGATGGGTCAACTTCAAAAATTAAACTGTATCATCTCAGAAGGAACTAGGTTTCGAACCTTATATGGTTGGAAAGGTACGGAAGTTAGCTTTCCGTAGAATTTTACGGTTTACGATTTCGAGTTTTCTAGAAGGAGTTATGACCATTTTACTACCCAAAGGTCAGTCCAGAATTTCTACGCGGGATTTTGGAAATAAAGCATTACGGGCTGTCTATTCGGGAATGAAGGTCTTAGACGAATTTGTTATGTTTTGGAAGATTAATGAAGGCCTAAAATTCACTTTGATTCAGTTTTAGTTATCCTAAACTTTCCATGTTAGGATTAGTTGAAATTGGATCAAGATTCCTAAAGTTAAAAGGATTGTATTTCCTATTTTGAGTCACATTGAATTATCCTTATTGGAGGTTGATTAGGGAACTAAAAGAAGACCCAATTCATGCCTATTTAAGTGGAAATACAGCAGAAAAATCATATATACAGCAGCAGAGGCAAGTTGAAGAGCTCTAAGGCGACATTCCATATATTAACCGGGTTCTATCATTATTTTCTACTATGTTTTCTCTTAGGCTTGTATTCATGACTATGAAGAACTAATTCTTTTTGCTAGGGCTACGATGTAGCCTAGCCATGATTATATAATTTATTTTGTTAATGTTAATTTCGAATTTTCTTCTCTATTGAGTATCTTTTGCTGCACTTAATTTATGTGTGCTTGAATTTGGATGTTTGATCACCATCTATTTTTAAGTAACTTGATGCAAGTAAGAGTAGATGTCATACTTTACTTGATTTTTGCTTCTTGCAATTGATACCATGAATGTCTAATTGTAGATGCCATGCAATTGGGATTTATGTGATGTTTTTAACAATTTCCATGGAAATTAATGGGTTTTTACAAATTCAATTCATCTAGATGCCATAGAGGATTAATTTGTATGAATACTTTTAGTGTAACCAGATGCCATGGCCATTAAATATATTTGGGAAAATTGATCATCAATAAGGGGAATTAATTAGAATTAACATGCCAAAGAAATTAAGTATGATTGGTTATGGTGAAATCGAATGCTCTAGTGTTTTACCTATTTGATTTTCAATTTTGCTTTGCTGTGAACTTTTATTATTTTTCTTTAATTTTCTGTTCTTAGTCAATAATTAACAACTCAATTCTCATTCATTAAAGTTTTCAATTTAAGGTTTAGTTTTAGTTTAATTGGTAAGACTTGTAGGATTAATTCAGTCTCTGTGGGAACGATATCTGTGCTCGGCTAGCTATACTATCTTTTGATTCGTACACTTGCGAGCAATTAGAATTTGGAGATAAATTGTTAATCATATTTTTCGCAACACTGATCGTGACAAATCTTGATTGATTAAGTCTTCAACTGACTGAATTCGATTGACTATTAGCCTGGTCAGCTATCTTTCTTGGCTAAACAATCTCAGCTAAACCGATTTTTTATCATTTCTGATTCGCCCAGTTATCTTTTTGACTGCTCGTCTTCGACCCAGTCGATCATCTTTTTGATCGGCTGAACTTTAGTCTGGTCAGTTTATATATTGTCTAGCCTTTTGTTATCCCAATCGGTTATCTGATCAACCAGCCGAATCTGGTTTGTCTTGTAGTTGCATTGCATGTTCGCTCAAGTAGTGTTTATTTAATGGACCATTTGCATGGTATCTCATTTATAACTTTTATCTTTTATCTGCAACTAAGTCACTGGGACGTCTCCCGGTAGTCTGTTGCTCAAGATTCGTTGTAATGAGGGTTTTCTTATCTCACTAACTTAGCTTATCTTAGCCAAGTTTCTGGTTGACTGGCATTCAAGTGTGACAGTTTGATTACCCCATCCAACTTTTAGCGCATCCCATCAGATATCTAATCACCTGAAGGCGCTCTAACAGTGCTTTTAATGCACCTGGTTAGTTTCTGTGAAGTGCGTTGTCTTTGCAACAAACGCTTTCTGTCCCATCACTGGGCCCCTCGAGAACCCGTTCGGGGTTCATGAGACTTGCTTTTGTAAAGAAAAGCGATATTAGAACACTTTTTCTTGAACTATGCTTCTTTCAAAGGGTTTTTATTGATATCTTCAACCTAAACTATAAAAAAACAACAAATGATTAGAGAATAAGGATAAATCTGTAACTACTCTAAACTTAACAGAATATCTAAAAATCCTGGTAAACAATAGAAAGAAAAAAACCCTTAGGGGTATAATATCTTCAAGTACTAAGCGTTGCATGGCCTGAGCAACTCTCCTCCTTCTGGTCGGACAAGGTGATATGCTCCGTGCCCAGCTAGTCCGACCACCTGATAAGGTCCTTCCCACTTATCCGCTAGTGACCCGGCCACCTTATCCCTCGTATTTGGGGATACCCTTCTAAGAACCAAATCTCCAAGTTGGAACTTTCTTTCTCGGACATGCGAGTTGTAGTACCTTACGACTCTTTGTTGGTAGGCTGTATTTCTCACCCTCGCTATATCCTTTTTTTCTTCCAACTCATCTAGATTCTGTTCTAGGGTTTCTACATTGGTATCCTACGGATATAGTTGGACTCTAGGGGAAAGGTGGGCTATTTCAACGAGAATGACGGCTTCAATCCCGAATGCCAGGGAATAAGGTGTCTCCCAGTTGATGTTCTTTGAGTTGTTCGGTAAGCCCAGAGTACTTCATGCAATTTATCTGCCCAGTTTCCTTTTTTCCTATCGAGCTTGGCTATCAAGGTGTGCTTGATGATCTTGTCGACAGCTTCAATTTGGTCATTGGTCTGAGGATGAGCCGGCGTAGCATAATAGTTTTTAATATGGTACTTTCGGCATATTTCTCTGAAGTTATCACTATCGAATTGAGTCCCATTATCGGTGATAATTGTGTCTGGGATCCCGAACCGATAAATGATGTTTTTCTTTACGAACTGGGAAACTTGTCAACCTTTAGATGTCTTTCAGGGTGATCGGGGACCTCATCTTTTCTAGGGCTTTCATTTTTTCAAGGTTCGTTTCGATACCCCTCTGGTGCATTTGGAATCCAAGGAATTTTCTTAATGGCACCCCAAAAACACATTTGTTCGGGTTGGTCAACATGTCATCTATATAGACTTCCATATTTCTGCCGATCTGTCAGGCGAATATCTTATTTACCAGTCTTTGGTAAGTTACCCCAGCATTAGACCAAAAGGCATTACCTTGTAGCAATAAAGCCCTTGATCCGTTATGAAAGCGGTATTTTCTTCATCTTGGCCAAACATCCTAATCTAGTTATAGCCTGAGTATGCATCCATGAAACTCAACAGCTCATGCCCCACAGTTGCATCAACCAACTGATCTATTTGAGGCAGGGGGAAACTATCTTTCGAGCACGCTTTGTTCAGATCTGTGAAATCCACATACATTCTCCACTGCCCATTATTTTTCTTGACGAGTACCACATTGGCAACCCACTCGGGATACTGAACTTCCCTGATTGATCCTGCTACCAATAACTTGTGGACCTCTTCTTTAATTGCTTGGCTTCTCCCAGGGTTGAACCTCCGCCTTTTCTGTATTATCGGCTTCCATTTGTGGTCAACAGTCAAGGCGTGGGAGATTATTTTGGCATCGATTCCAGGCATGTCTTCATGTTTCCAAGCAAACACGTCCTTGTATTCTTTCAATAGATTGACTATTTGATCATGTACAAATTCGGTCAGATTTGTCCCCAATTTTACTGTTTATTCAGGATTCTTGTCATCTATAACAATTTCAACGGTCGGCTCCCCTTCCTGATCTTTCCCATCTCCTTGAGATGACTCCCTTAGGTCTAGGTAGAACTTAGTTGACGTTTCCACCTTTTTCCTCGCTCTCATCATCTTCTAAGTATTTCTTTTGCTCGGCAGATTCTATCTGTATTACGTTTGGCTCGGCCTTTTCTCTGTAAACCGCTAGATTGGCTTTCCTCACCCATTCTTGGGATCCCTTCAATACTCCAACCCCAGCTTCGGTCGGGAACTTGACGGTCAGGGCATAGGTTACCGTAACCGTCTTTGTTTTGTTCAAGAATGGTCTGCCTAGCAAGGCATTGTATGGCCAATTCTCAGTGTCAACAACCACAAAGTCAAGCAGTACTATTTTTTGGCATGGAAAACTCCCTACCTCGACCAGGAGTTTGACGGTCCCCACAGATCTCACTTATGCTCCTCAAAATCCTTTGAACGGGATTGACAGTGGTTGCAAATCCATCCTATGAAGCCGTAACTGATCGAACACCCCGACTCTGGCTCCCATTATCGATCAGTATTCTTTTTTACTTCCCGGTGTCCAATACAAACTGTCACGACGATCGCGTCATTTGGCTTAACCTCCAATCCGCATGCGTCAGCTTCAGAGAAAATGATCGGATCCCACCCTTGTTGAGCTTTTTCTGATCGGGACCCACCGAGTTCACCTCGAAGTTTTTCTGACCATCTGTCGCTTCATGAACTTCTGACATTCTCTCCCTGCTACCTCTTCCCGTACATGGCCCCCCAAAAATGGTGTTAATAACTTTGGCATATGAATTTCCCCGTGGACTACACTTTCTATTCTGGTCGGGTTTTGTGGGATCGTTCTGCCAATCATTATTTCCTTTAAGAACCATATCTTTTAGGTGCCCTTCTCTGATTAACTTTTCAATGTAATCCCTTAACTGGTAACATTTAGAGGTTTCATGACCATTCTCTCGGTGGAAACGGCAATACTTTGAGGTGTCTCTCCGAGCAAAATTGGATTGCTTTGGAGGCTTCTTATATAAGTTCTTGTCCTTGATTACAGTCAGAACTTCTTCTTGTTTCTGTGTCAAAGGAGTATAATTTGTGTATTGCCTCTTATAGGTCTTGTTACCCTTTTGATCATCTTCCTTGCGGCCTTCCTTGCCCTCCCTAGAGTTATTCTTTTGGTCTCCTATGGGGTTTCCCTTCGAACCATTATCTTTGGGCTTTTGACTCTTAATTGGTCGGCCGCCATGTATATACTCCCGTTCATGGGCTATTTGTTCTTCTTCTGCCATCATGTATCCTCCCACATCGTCCACCAGATTAGCATATGTGATTGGTCCCCTCTGTCTTAGACTGAGTGACAATTGACTGTGCTGCGGGCTGTTGACAAATGCAGCACAACCGCATCGTCATTAGGGTCCTGTACTTCTGAGACTTCTTGCAAAAAACAGGACAAGGTAGTCTTTTAACTTCTAGACCTTTCTTTGCTTCAAGGTCGAGAGTACAGATATCGACTTCCTACATTAGATATTTCCCATGAACTGCCTAGTGAAGGCCTGTATCAACTCCTAGAAGTTCCCGACAGATCCGCTTGCAAGGCCACCGAACCATCTGAACCCCTGATCCCCTAGTGTTTGAGGGAACATGATACACATGAGTGCATCATCATAATCATATTGCTCCATTGCACTTTGATACCTTCTGACATGCTCATGAGGGTCGGTGTTGGCCTTAAATTGTTCAACATGCGGCATTCAGAATTTTTTCAAGAAACAGGCATGTCTTAAGGGTGCATTGAGTGGACTTCCGAAATTACCGATCAACAGGTTCCCTCGTCCTTGTCTCCGTTCCAACGCTTCTATCATTCTTAGGAGAACTTCTCGTTCTCCGTCTGGCTCACTCGCTCATCAAACTTTTACCGGATGATAAGACCATAAGGGTCTTTTGAAGCCCCCCATGTAACTTGGGTGTCTTGAACATTATATTTAGGAGCGGGAGTTGTTTCTATGTGCCTCCATAAGGGCTCATCTCTGTCCGTTGAAGGTGAACGAGATCCCCTCCTATGCCCGTCATACCTATTGCCCCGGTCATAACTCGCTTCCCGTCCATGATCTCTTGTAACATCGTCATGCGGACTGTGCTGCCTTCTTCTCTGGCTGGCTTGGTCCCCATTCCTCATGTGATCCTGGTAATCTTGACGATCGTCGCCTTTTTGAGATCGCTCCCTTTTTTTCTTGGCGATTCACCTTATCTTTACCAGTTTTCTGCAGAGCGTCAAGAGTTGGGACTATTATCTGAGATCGTATCCTGTGGTCCCGTGCCACCATTGGTGTAGATAACTGAAATGGTGAGGTCAAATTTGCAGTAACAGTTATATTGAGTCCATGTTTAGCGGCGTCTTCGATGACTCTCCGTAGGGATTCCTGAACTTCCGAGAAGGCATCTGGGGAGATGCTGGGAAGGGTATTTACAGAGGTGGTTACATCTTGTCTGATGGAAGGTGGAGTTCTGGATGGCGGGTCCCCTCCGATGTTTACTATACCAGCATCGTCGGTATCACGGGGAGTACCAGTTTCATGCGGGGACCGGCTTCCGTCCATGTTATCTGTCATGTTACTGCTTCACAAGTTTTCGAAGGTTCACCCCATCCTTCTAGCGCCAATTGTTGACGGTGATTTTCGGATTATGTAAAGTCAATCACGCGTCACACAAAATATGTAAAGTTTTCAATTATGTAATGAATCGAGAGAAATAAAAGAAGTTATGCAAGCAAGATTTTACTTGGTAAAACCCCAAGGCGGGGAAACATCCACGGCGGCGAGTGACGGCGAGAGTGAAATCCACTATCAAGAACGAATATTACACACTTAAACTCACTCACTCTCCTTTGTATCAGATAATTCCGCCAACCCTTGCTAGGCATTTTTAAGGTCTATTTATAGGTACATAAAACCCTAATTCTTTGAGTACAAGTAACCAGATTAATGGCAGTGTTTTCATGAAACATAAATTATTCTGATTTGTATAAGTCATACTGATCTTCTTTCCTGTTTTGTATCGGTGCGTTCAAGTCATATCAGGTCTCTTTCTGGATTCTGATAACTTTGAGGAAATCTGTTTCCTTATCAAAGTATGCTTCTCGAAGTCTTATTTGAGGAGGATTTTTCTTTACGTGCTTGAGTCGTAATAACGTTGTCAACATGTTAAGCATCCGAACGTATCTAGACCTTGTCCACGTGTCGCGTAGCCGACCGTCTTATAAACCCAATTAGATCTCTTTTACCTCTGACCAGGGATCTTCACCTGATCAAGTAGTTAAACCCGATCACTTAGGTTTCTCTGATCGTTGTTTTGATAACACGATCAATCTAACTACCTTGATCGGGTATTTCCAACCCGACAATCTAAGTAACTCTGATTAGTATTGTATGGTTATTTTTCGATCACTTTCGGTTGGTTCAATTTAACTGACATTTGTTGACACGTCATTGGTCGTCCCTGTGTAACACGATGTTTATGCTGATGTGTTATCTTTTCAAATTGCACCAATAACAGTATGTACACCCTAAATTTATAAATTTTAGAATTCCAACATTGACATTAAATTAAATTATTAATATTTTAATCAAAATATATTATAATCTTAAAAAATTACTATATAAATTAAATTTTAAAAGAAATAAAATAAAATAAAGGGCAAATTACACTGAACCCCTTGAGGTTTGGACAAGTTACACTTAGATGGATAGGTTTCTTTATTATACACTAACACCCCAAAATTTAAATTTGACTTTAAAAATACCTACAATGCCCCTAGGTATATTATTTTACACTTTATTTTTTTACCTTTTAATCAAACACTTTATAAACTTTATTAAATTAAAAAAATTAAATAAAAGATATGATTCATTAAATAAATAAATAGTTTTAAAAAAAATATTTTTAAAAATTAAATAAATAAATAGTTTTAAAAAATTAAATATATAAAGATTTTTTAAAAAATTAAGTAAATAAACAATTTAAAACATTAAATAAAAAAAGTTTTAAAAAATCAAATAAATAAATAGTTTTAAATAAATAGTTTAAAAAATGAGTGAAAAAATTAAAAAAATTATTTTTTTTAAGAATATCTATTAATAGGGACAATATAAGCTCTAAATATCTAAGGAGTGTTGGGAACCTTGAAGCTTCTCTCACTATCATCTTTACAGTAAAAGTTTAGATATTTAGAGTTTTTCTTGTCCCTATTAATGAATATCCTTAAAAAATTTAATGTTTTTAAGTTTTTCACTTATTTGTTTATATTTTAAAAAAAATTTAAACTAATTATTTTTTTTTTAAACTATTTATTTATTTTATTTTTAAAAACTATTCATTTATTTATTTATTTTAAAATTATTTATTTATTCAAAATATTTATTTATTTAATTAAAAAAACTATTTATTTATTTAAACTATTTATTTATTTAATGAATCATATCTTTTATTTAATTTTTTTATTTTATTAAAGTTTATAAAGTGTTTGATTAAAAGGTAAAAAAAAATAAAGTGTAAAATAATATAACTAAGGGCATTTTAGGTATTTTTAAAGTCTAATTTAAATTTTAGGGGTGTTAGTGTATAATAAAGAAACTTATCCATCTAAATGTAACTTATCTAAACTTCAAGGAGTTCAGCGTAATTTACCCTTAATATTATTAAAGGCCTGAGAGGCTAAAACCGAGAAAAGGAAGTACAACACCTACTGCCAACACAACTAAAGGGAACACCCAGCCCCAAAAGGCAAGCGACAGGAGAAAAGAAAACATCCCTATAAGAAATCCAAGTGCTGTGTTCAATTACTTAATGGGACTGATTTGAGCATTATCTAATTTCTTATTCAACTTGTGTCTAGCATCATGTCGTCTAAGAGCCAATCATGTATCGTTTGGTACCCACGTTTTTCATGTAGTAACCACATAAATTGTTTCGTTTAGTGTTTTCAATTACAGGGAATGAAAAAGAAAATCGATGTCATTATCGGACTTTTTAATTAAAAAGATAAAACAAAACATCCAAAACATGTTTTTAATATTCTTCTAAGTATGCGGTAATTGACCGTGTGTGCATCCCCTTCCTTCCTCTCTCTACTACTCTCGGCTGTAGTAGAAAATCTTTGATGTATCCGGTGCACCGAACCGTTAAATAGCAGACATGTGTTAACTTTGTAATTAATTAAATATATTATTATAATAGTTTTTTTCTCTTTTATCCCACTATTTTTTAAAAGAAAAAGTTTCTACATGACTTATTAATAATGGCCGGTGCACCAATAAGTAGTTTTTTTT
The DNA here is from genome assembly GCA_033220585.1 of Dipteronia sinensis. Lineage (NCBI taxonomy): Eukaryota > Viridiplantae > Streptophyta > Magnoliopsida > Sapindales > Sapindaceae > Dipteronia > Dipteronia sinensis. The sequence goes on along the minus strand of CM065641.1, from coordinate 4,032,478 downwards.
GATATTACCGACTTTTTTTTGTCCTCCAATCTCATCACGTGTCTTGCAATCTTGCATTATTCAGTCGTTGAAGTATAGAAAGCTCTAGCTAGTAGAAATATCTTCATTTGATTGTTCCATGCTAGTAACAAAGCCTACACATGTGACATGACTACACCTTATCTCAACATCACTTTAATTTCTCCATTCTGGGCCACATTATCAAATTGATGCTCATATACTACATTTAGTATCAAAATGAAGATGTAAACCAAACTTATCATTAGAATTTAAAGTGAAAATTAGAAGATGCTGTAGGTGCCAAAGAAAGTCAAATATCACGTAAAAGCAATTATATCATAAATAGCTCTACTGATCATTAATTGTGAGTTTATGATGTTAAATTAGAAAGAAACCTTTTCAAAGTCCCCCAAAATGTATATTTGCATATCATGAATTAAAAACAAGCAAAATGCAGGTGATGGAGATTGACCTTGTTTTTCCATCAGACATCAGCATTATGCATGAAAGAAATTGAAGATATGATCAAGTGAGCTGGGTTTGATTACTTATTATGCATGGGACCTAATATTTGATAATTATGATTTTTTTTTTTCTACGAGTACTTGGAATCACAAGTGGAGCATTTATATATGCGTGTCGTTTAACATCCCACATATCGGATGTCAATATATTCCAGAAAACCGGTCCGGCCATTGGAGATTGGACGTATGGTTGCAATATATGTGTAATATCAGATTTTTGCACCAAATATATCGATCTCCGATGGTTGAATGTACCACTCAGCGATCGGTGCAATGAAAATTTTCTGCTTAGCTAACTTCAATCCTGGTGAATTATTTTACTTTAGACATAAAGAGACCAAAGCATGCATTTTTCTTTATTGAGACATCTCTTGCTTTCAAAATTTACTATGAATTATTGAAGTTAGAAAGTGAAAATAAAATAAAATAAAAATAAAAAAGTAAATGTATTAAGTTATTAAAAGGCCACAAACCTTCCTCCCCCACCATCGTATCTAAATTAAAAAGTGAGCTCCCAGATATTGTGATGTCAGATGTGATCCTGTTAACTTCTGTCGGTGCTGGATGGATATTATCTTATGTACACCACCGTGGGGTAAAAAAGTAAAGTTGATATTATTTTATTACAATATTTTGATATTAAAGTAAAGACATGACTCGAAATAACGACATTATAAATATAGGTGTAACCTTTAAGGGGCTTACTTGTGAGTTAATCTCATCTTGCCTATCAATGGCTTTTGACGGATTATACTTTCACATTATTAATAGAAGAATTAGTCTTTTTTAACCATATATTTAAGAGATTTATATTTTTAATCGGCATTAGTTTTTTTTATTGTTCTTAACAAACAATCCAAAATTACCCCTGTTTTTTGTATTTACTTTTACTTTTTTAAACTAATTTTCTTTTTAAAAAAAAATTTAATTTTTTTTAATTGGAGGTCTCAGACCTCCATTGAAGGTCTGTGTGTGACCTCCAATTTTATTTTTAAAATTAAAATTATTGGAAGAAGAAGAAAGAAAGGGAAAAAAAAGATAATATAGCATGTTTAGTTTTTTTTTTTTTTGGATTAAACACACTAAAGACTTTGTTGTAGGGATTAAACACGCTTGGGTTTTTGTTGCTGGAATTAAACACATCATCAAATTTGTTGTTGGGATTAATCACGCTAAGGTTTTTGTTGTTGGAATTAAACACGCTAGAAAATATATTGTTGGGATTAAAGTTATTGGAATTAAACATGCTAGAAAATTTGTTGTTAGGAATAAACACGCTAAACTATTTTTTTATTAAACACGCCAAAAAACTAAATAAAAAATTGTATTGCTTAATGATATCTTCTTTTTTTTGGTTGGAATTAGCATGTTTAATCCTCCCCCTCCCCCTTTTTTATTCAATTGTTTTCAATACCTTCATTAGAGGTATGCGGACCTCCAATGGAGGTATGCGAGACCTTTGTTGGAGGTCTGCAAATCTCATATATATATATATATATATATATATATATTAGTTTTAAAGTTTTTTTCTAAAAGTAGTTTTATTCAAATAGGTTGAAGGGTATTTGTGTCCCTAAATGGATTGTTTGCTAAAAACAATCAAAACACTTATATTGGCTAAATACAATAACTTCACTAATTTTATGGTTAGTTATAGTTTTTACCCTTATTAATATTTAATAACACATACAAGGATATGCAAAAAGTAATTGTGATTGTTGTTTATCTCGATGAATTGTTGAAAGATTAATGCATGTTGAGATATTATACAATAAGGAAGTTATAGATTTAAGATTTGAAATACTATGTTTTATCAATTAAATTAAGAACCGATATTAATATAAACTTGTGTGTTGATCATTTGCCTTCCATGAGTAGCAGCATATCATTTGATGAGAAAAAAAAATACACATTTGGTTGTCATCCTATAAACTTCGTTCGATGTTCTTGTTGTGATTTATTAATAATATTAATATTATTATTCGGGTGGCTCTACTGCCCACGCAAAAAATTCCTCCTCACATCTATTTTAAATTTTAAATTTACTCTTTAGCCCTTTCAATTACCTAAACTAGCCTTTGAATACTATTAAGTATTAACAACTCTAATGATGTTATTTATATATCATAAGACAAGATGAGGTTGATCCGGTGGTAAAACCCCCCACACATATATCATGAGATTATGGGTTTGAGTCTCTCCCCCTCCCCTATAAAACCCTAAATTATTGTAATATTTTAAAAAAAAACTCTAATAATGTTATTTTTCTCTTGAAACTCATTTAATCGTTTTTTTAAGCCAATTCCTTCTCCATTCTTTCATCAAGAATACATGCCATGGACGAACTCCTCATCTCTCATCTCTCTTTCTAATTACACAAAGCCACCAACAAAAAGTTATATAATTTTTTTTTACTTTTTATCTATCTTTCTTAAAACCTTCTTAAAACCGTAATTTTGTTTTGAGAATTGAGAATATAAACAAGCTATTTTGTTGACCAGATTTATCCATTTTCGGTTTATTGTGGTTGGCTCTAGCATATAGTAGTGTTCTTGGAGCAATTCATGGTCTCATTATTGGGATCTCAAGCAAATAAGTTTTGTTTTTCTCTTTTCCAGATTTAAAGATTTAAAGATTTAATGCAAAAACACCTAAACACACTACAAATAATATATATATATATATATATATATATATGTATTTATTGAGTTTCTCATAGTTATGAGGGATCTCTTATTTTAATTTCAGTAATAACCTTGATGAAAATATATCAATTTTAATGAAAATTTGAATTTTTTTTGTGGCTGATAAGTTCATTGAAATCTATTTATGAACAAAATTTGAGAATTTTTTGAATACTGGAACTATTTTTCTTGAATTACAAAAATTGGATAAATAGTTTTAGTGTTTGGAAAATTCTCAAATCTTGTTATATGTAGACTTCATTGAACTCATCATCCACAAAAAAATTCAGATTAAAAATTCATTAAAATCGATGTGTTTTCATCATGGTCCTTACCGAAATTAAAATAATGGATCTCTCATAAGAGAGTCACTCTGTAGAGTTCATTGAACTTATCGTCCACAAAAAAATTCAAATTAAAATTCATTAAAATTGATGTGTTTTTATCATGGTCCTTACCGAAATTAAAATAAGGGATCCCTCATGAGAGACTCAATATAAATACAGTTTTTCTCTCCTTAGGACAGAACTGAACTTTTAAGATTAGAACGAGACTCCGATCAATTTAGTATGGAAAGAGGTCTGAGACCGGGTGACCCGTTGTCCCCTTTCTTATTTAACATCCTCTCGGAAGGGCTTAGCTGTCTTCTTCAGAGGGCATCAGATTTAGCTATGCTCAAGGGCGAGGATTTTGATGGGAGGGTGATGCGGTAAAATATGTTCAATAGAATATAAGTTCGTTCGCTGGGATTGAGAGTTTATCGGTCGAATCTAAGTTAATTATAATAATCTAATCTAGTGCGAGAAATGTAAATTGCATAATACGTTGTTGGTAACAAATGAGTTCTTAGGAAATGGTAACTTGCAAACTTGTAAATAAAACTAAACTAAACTAAACACAACACATCACACAAGGGGTGAAATGATATGAAGAGGTACTAGGGGATCGATATAACCATTCTCGGAACGCTCAATGTACTAAGCCAGTCTTAATAAGCATTTCAATCCAATTTTAGGGCTAGTTTTAAGGTATTTAAATTAAGACCAAGGTTCTTCCCACTACTCCTACAAGGTCATGCGTGAAGTAAGGTCATCACCTAATGTTTTCTCAAAACACAAAACCAAAACAACACAGCAAAGTCATGCAAATATTGTCATTCTCAATTACTAAGCTAATAAGTGACATTAAGGTGGAAAATGTCAATCTCACCAAAACCCACTTTCATGAATAATCTACACTACACATATACATCACTTGAGGTCACAACATAACATACATGGTAGAGCAAACACATACTAATCAAGTAAAAGAGACTAAATTAGGATTGAACAAAAGAATAAACTAGCTAATTACAAAGAGTTATCCAATATAGTTACATCAATCCCCTAGATGAGATTTAGTTACCCATTAATGAAAAATACACAAAGAAGAGAAAAATGTAGAGATAACCTATGAAGATCACATGAGCTTCCCTTGTTTCTTGAAGTTCCTTCTTCTCCTTCCTTAAATGAGCTTCCAAACTGGATTGATGAAGTAAAGATGGAATGTATGGAAACGGTAGAGAAATGGATGGTGGTGAAAGGTTTCTAGGTTTTTGGGAAGTTCCCTTGTGTGTTCTTTCTTGAGAAATCCAGAAGAAAAGAATTTATATAAGGGGAAAAAGTTGTGATTCAAGCTGGGCATAAAAGACCATCATGCCCTTTGACTTTCCGCGAGGTGAGCGTTGAGGTAAGGAGATTGGTCGCCTTGCTAGGTTGCCTCGCCTTCTGGACAATTCTTTCACCAGTTGGTAGAGTGTTGCAGTCGAAGTGCCGCGGTTTGGTGTGACAACTGCACGACCGCGGCACTACAAAGATTCCCCATTAACGCGCCCAATCGAGACAGCAGCAACACACAGCGGTACCAAAACACTAAATCTGTCGCGGTCACTACCACCACCGCGACACCACACCACGACACATTCAATTGCAGCCCAAAAACTCTTGCACATATTGCCCTAAACTTTAGGTCGAAAGCATTAACACCCCTTCTTGACAATAAAAACCTACAAACGCCTCAATCGAGCCACTAGATACTCGATTTTACCCGAGAAACAAACAAAAGCATCTAGGAAAGGGAGCCAAAATTTAGTATAGAATTAGCTCGATCAACTACCCCCACACCTAGTCTTTGCTCATCCTCGAGCAAAACCGAAACAAAACAACAAAAATAATAAACATGACACAAAACACGAACAAATATATACAAGCGAAGCCAAATATGATAAGATGCTATTGAGGTGCGCAAATAAAACATAGAGCATGCAAAAATCGCTAAGTGGAAACTAAAATAAACATGTGAATGCACTACGCACAGCGTGATCCCACACTCCAAATGATAAATTTTCAAAAACAACACGCTTTCCTGTGAGGGATGTAATTCCCCTTGACATTAACCTTTCGGATTTCTCTCGATGTTCACTCAGAATCCTAGGCGTACACACAACAAATATGCAATATGAATTTCTACATTATGGATCAAATTTTTTGAATTGCATATGAAAGTTCAAAATAACGCTCATTTCTAAAATTAGATCTCATGAATGGAATCGAATTTCATGAACTGGAAAGAGCATACTTCAACCAATTCTCTCTATCTAGACTTTCCCTAAGATCAAACAGGTCTTTATCGTTGGTTGTAACGGGGCCATGGGTTATTGGTTTAAGAAAAAAAGGGAATGGATAAATTCTAACACCAATCGATTCAGCTAAGCATTACATTCTAAATTTCCATGATTGTCACTATTACAATTTTTTTAGCTTACAACTTGGCATCCACGCTGCTATTTTAACTCGAGTGCATTTGATCACTACTACAATAGCTTGAGTAGCACACAATTCAGATCAAGGCTTCATTTCATCGAACTTTTCTTCTCTTTTTATATATATTTTTTCTTTCTTTCTTTTCTTTTTCTTTTTGAGCCTTCCTTTGCACAACATTTACATAATTGCACACATGCCTCGATACACACCTTACATAAAATAAGAGCCCAACAATTACATTTAATCCTACGCCTTAACTCAATCAATTAGCAAATGGGATAGCTTTAAGTTTTCTAAGTTAATGGATGATATGGGTGATTAAAGAAAGGATAAAATGTGTTTGGCTGCAAATTTGACTATGGAGCACACACATATGAGATATGAAAGTGTTTAGGCATGTTTTAGTGGTTAAAACACATATTGCCTGAAATCATTTCAAGGGGGCCATCTATCAAGGGAACATCAATTTATACAAGTAGTCCATTAATCATTATGTTCTATGACAAACGATTCAATACAATGTAATGAGACCTCCTAATTACGTCTAAAAGTGTTTAGAAGTGTGTGTAAGGAGTGGAATGAAAAATATGCCCTCAAAATGAAACTCTAAAAAGGCTCAAAAACTCACACAGATTGTCTCCACTATTAATCCTTCACATTCAAGCACGATGCCTCATCCACTAAGGCACTAAGAGATGAGACTGATCACTCCTAAATAAGCACCAGCAATAGTACGGAGCCGTGGGAGTAGTACAATGATAATAAAGTTCGTTCCACAATGATTGATGAATTGAGTACCACAATTGATTGATTGATTACTATTTAGACAAACACATATTTGATGATTGGATTATACTACTAAAAACCAATTAAATTAAATTATAGTTAACAAATGCAATAAATGAGTCTAACACACAAATAACAAAGCAAGTCACACACAAGCAAGTGATTGTATTACTTATAGGAAAGTAGACTAAGACCTTGAATCCACCTAACCAATTCTCACCAATTTATAGACTCACATTTAAAGATAAATTATGCTAATGTGAATGTAGACTCATGATAACAGTTAATTAGTCTCTACTCTCTCTGAGTTATAGAACAAACACCTATATGCACCAATAACCTATCTCTCGATGGTCATCCAAAATACACACAAGTTCGTTAAGCATAGTGGTACACTAATTGAGTCCTAGAAACTAGCCTCGAGTATTTCTACCTTACTAGACCTCTATCATGCATTTCATCGAGCACGTTGTGTGCTTCTCCTCTCGGTACATCACACAACAACCAAATAAATATTAAATGCTAGCTAAACATTCAACATTAATTATAACATGAAATACATATACATAAACACAAGCAATGGGGATAAAATAGTGGTCTTCATTAGTAATTCATGGTAAAGTCTTCATCTTGGCCTTAGCCAAGTGAAGTTTAGTTCATAATATGAGAAATGACCATACAAGATATGAAATAAGTACAAGCCATAAACGAGTACAAGTAAATGTAAAGAGAGAAAGGAAAAGAGTAAACAAAGTTGAAGAACTCCTCCTCTATAGCTAGCTTGTGCTTGGTTCCTTCTCTCATTGACTTCTTTAGCTCCAAGATGTAGTCTTGATGGTTGATCTAGGTGAGGAAATGAGGTGTTGAGTGGTTTGTAGGGTAGGATATGAGTTTAGATGGTGGTTTGATGAAGGTTTTAGGTGATTTGGTGAAGGATTTAGGTTAAAGATTGGTTCTTGGAGGTTTTGGATTGTAAAGGGAGTCTTGGGAGCTCAAGGGTCGTGGTAGAGGTCCATTAAGCGAGCTAAAATGGGGTATTTATATGTTTGGAAATAGGGCAAGAAACCCCAGAAAAGAGCTGATGTGGAAAGCTCGGGCGCTGGCGCTGCGCTGCGCTGGTGGTCAGGCGCATCCCCAGCGCAACCCCACTGAACAAACTGCTTTGGTCGTCAGGCGCACCACCAACGCAATCCTATTGGCCTTTGTGCTCTGGTGAGGATGCACTGGTTGTCCGGCGCATGCTCTTCTTCTTATAGAATCTGCAATTCTTTCATTTGGCCATCAAATTCCCTTGACTTTGAAATGTTACCTCTATATTACGTAGAAACCTACACAAACTCAATTTAACCATTAAATAACTGGTTTATACCTAGAAACAGATGCAATTTATAGGATATGGAGGCTACACCAAGTGTATAAATGGGCATTGTCAGAGACTACTCGTATTAAGCGCAGCACATTCTAAACTCAGCAATTAATACATAAGTACACGCAACAAAATCATCTCACCAAACAACATATGTTCAACATGCCTTTTCATAAAAACACGACAAAACGGCTACTAAAATTTTAAACTTTTTACAAATTTTTACAAGACACGAACGTGGACCGTGGCGCTGCCTGCACCCCCACACTTGAATCCAACATTGTCCCTAATGTTGACAATGAGAACCTGACGGAAAGGAGCACTACTCCACCATACTATATAAATTTATAGGCTCAAAAGAGTGCAAGTATAATACCAAGTAAGATCTCAAGCATACATCAACCACCATTCAAATGATAAACCAAAAATCCACATATTTTACCACAATACAATACTCACCCCCTAATCTAAGCAAAAATAACTTCCGAAGATATCATAATAAAATGGAATGAAATGAAAAATTAAATATCCGACTAAAAATGCAATCAAGTAGCTGTAAAAAAGTAAGCAAAATAAAGTCTACAAGCTAAATATGTCCAACAATAAAATCCCAAAAGCAATAAGTATACAAAATAAGTGGTGAACTGTGGCTACATGGATCCCTGCAACGTTTCTTTGCCCTTTGTGCCCGCAGCCGCCCTCTCCTCTGCTTCCTACAGTGATCTCTCCATCGCGAGGCGCACGGCAGCCTCCTCCTCAGAAATGATAGGGCCACCAGTAAATGGAGCCCAAGTAAGGGGAACCGGAGGTTTCAGCCTCCTCCTACTATAAGGCATGACCTTAAGCTCCTTCCTCAACTCAGTGAAGTCCTGCTGAAATCCGTCATCTACCTCCCTAATCCTAGCCATCACACGTTCCTCCATCTCGCTTTGACTCTTCAGTATGTCGTCATTCGAGCTCAAACTAGCACTCAAAGAACTGAGGTTCACACCACCTTCCTCTGCATCACCACCCACTCCACCAGCATCATCAGCAACATCATCTTCGTCATCCTCTGAGGCACCGTCCATATCCGTAGCCACATGATCATCAACTGCTGTCAATCTGGAACTCTTCCTGCTAGAACCAGCACCATCATCCCCAGGCTTCTCCAATCCAAGGCTTGGGTAAAGACTATACCATGTTTGCATCCCTGAGTCCGGAGGAGAGTCGCACATCTCTTCACCAGCCATATCTACACTAGCTACCTTACAAAAATAAGTAACCAGACTCAAAAACCTCTGAGTTTCCTTACCTGATTCATCCTTCCCCATTTTGTGAATCTCCATCTTCACCAGTGAGCTAACATCCAGTGGCAGATTATTAAGTAGGCATAAAAGGATCTTCGCAACATCATAGGCCACAGTGGTTCGATGCGAACATTGCCTCAACGAATATGAAATAAATACGTGCCAAAAAGCTGCCTCAATATGAATCTTTGACTACTTCAACGGGCTGGCCATGGAGTTCCAAAAAGGCAGAGGGTCAAATTGTTAGCTAAATCCACATTTAGCTTCGTGAAGAGCGGATGCTTTGCCACACCCATGTACATGGTGCCCTCTTGGCCCTGAACTCTAGGTGGATGGGAGGTCATGAAATATCTGTTCATATCTGCAACATTTATCCTCACCTCCTAACCACGGACCCAAACTGCGCCTCCTGCTAAATAATCCTTTTCTACCATTACTGTATAAAACTCATTCACTATCTGAAGGCAATACCTAGGAGGACGATGGACATACGTCTCCCATGCTCTAGATTGGATCATCTGAGGAATCGAGGTCTCAATTATATTACCGAAGTCAATTCCTTTTTCTGGAATAATCTTCTTCGTTGTAAACTTCTCTAGTCTCTCTAGAAAATCAAGATTCCGTACACACCTTGGAAACTGACTTCTCTCTCTAACTGCCCCCCGCCTCAGCCTAATTGGTCTGCTGGAATCTTCCTTCCCAGCCTCTCTAGTAGTCTGTTTAGTTCTAGCCATACCAACCTCAGAAAACTGTGTCGTAATCACAAACCCAACGGAATTTCTGCAACACTTCGGCATACAACCAATTACTCCCAAGGGTAATCCGATACACCATGGATACTATACAACCACAATCCAATATCCACATAAAAACAACCAACAAAAACACCAAGCACAATTCTACCAAGCAAAACACTGCAATAATCACCACAAATACCCAAATTCAGCCAAACTTTACCAAATAATCGATTCATCCAAAATTCACCCAAAATCATGAAATAGGCATGCAACTACACTCCAATATACTATCCAACATAAACCCATATACCAATTTCGAACAATGAGCACAAAATTCCTTCCCACACAAAAAAATTCCACCAAAATCATCCAAACTAGCCCTAGAATGGTAATGGAAGGGAAAAAGAGGGGAATGGGAACAATAACAATCTAAAACAAGTGAGAAGAGGGACGAAAATACCGATTGTCTGGCCTTTAAGTTGTCTCTCATGACCGCGGCACCAGAGCAATTTTGAAAATTTTCAATTTGTTGTGTTTTGCCCTAGCCCCACGAACAACCCCTATATATATCACTTACTGCTGCGGTCTCAATTGCCGCGGTCTACAGACACCGCGACAATAACAACATGGCATAGAAACAGCCTCATTTGAGTTAGTGAGAGCCCTTGCCGCGGTTCTTCCTTCATCGACACACATCTCGGCACCACACCACGACATATTTAATGTTTTTCTACCGCAACCCTTGTTGCGGTCCCTGCCATGGTCCCTCCTTGAACTCAAACCGCGACACCACCTGGAAATTGGCCATAATGGCACCTGCTCACCTGAAACATGCCTATTTTGCACAAATACTCAACAACAACTCAGTACATATATATGCTTGGTAAAAATATACCTGGAAACTAAATTTGATCACAACCAACAATAAAATGGGGACTCACCCCCAAACTTATACCTTTCTAAGTTTTGACACTAAAACACAATTCGGCATTGAATTAAAAACATTAGAGGGGCATCAACTTAGCACTGAGTCAATGTAAGATTTTAATCTCAATATGATAAGAGTTACAAAAAGTACCTAGGTGGGTTGCCTCCCACTAAGCGCACGATTTAATGTCTAGGCAAGACGTTGTGCGGTTCTATGGCTTCTCGAGCATAAACACATCTAGCCATGCGATTTCTTTAACAAAAAAATAGCACTCTTCACACTCACAAAACACGTTAGTAAGTTTAGACAATTAAGGGTGGATCCACACCACTCGTACCACCACGATTAGTATCAAGAAGTTTATGACCATTTTTCATAACACACATTTTCATTTCATCAAAAATAGTCCCATTGACTTGGTCAAGTCTGTCTTTTCGGACCCATACTTGCCGAATTCTCTTTGGTTTCCCTAACATGCATTGTTCCATTTTGCAACCCTCAATAAACTTAGCACAATGTGCCTTTTTATGACCCCTAGTATGGCAAAAATAACATTTGTATGGGAAAAACGAAGGACTACCTTTGGCCTTGTGAATTCCTGCATTTGGATGGCTTGAACCTACCTCGGTGATGTCGATCCTTAATGTCTCTTTCTTCATTCTTTGTTCCTCGGTCAAGGACTTGATAATACCTTCGGCTTTTTCAAGCTCCACCAAACGGTCACATTCCTTGACTTTTGCTACCTTTAAAGCAATCTCTTTTCCGCTCAATTCCTCCTTGATGGCATCTATTGTCTTATCCTTCAACTCCACTTGCCATTGCATTTTTCTTACCTTTCGGGTAAAATCTTCTTCTTGCTCTTCTACTAGCCTTGCAAGCTCTTCTGCCTTCTTGATTGCCTCATCCCTTTCCTTTTTAAGGGCTTCCACTTTCATCATCAAATCGGCATTTTCACGCTTAATCACATTGATTTTTGAGGATGTTTGTTTTTCATGAGTTTCTTCGGCTTGAACAACTTTCTCACCCTTTTCCTCAAAAAAGTGCCAGGATTTCATCTAAATACTCAGCTGGATTCCTTGAGTAGTCTTCTGGTGCACCCACTGCAAAATAATCGATTGAGTTCGTGTCTTGTGCATCAGACTTGAAAACCTTAAATTCTACTGTTTCATCTAAGAAGGTCATGGAAAGTTTCCCTTCATGGACATCAATGATCGTTCTTTCCGTCTTCATGAATGGTCTACCTAAGAGGATAGGTCTCATGTTTGTTTCCTCACTCACATCATCCGTGTCTAGAACCACGAAATCTATCGGACTGATAAACTTATCAACTTGAGCCAACACATCTTCCACATTTCCTCACGGATATTGGACTGAATCATCCGCTAAAATGATTGACATCGTTGTCGACTTTAGCTCATTCAACCCAAGTTGCTTATAAATGGAGAAAAGCATCAAGTTGATGCTAGCAACTAAGTCTAACATCACATTCTCAAGCTTAACACCTCCAACTGTGATATTTATGCAAAAACTGCCCGGATCATTGAGTTTTGGCAGGAGCTTCTTCTGAAGTACTGCACTAGCATTTCCCGTTATGTACTCTTGATGGTTCGGCCTAAAATTTTGCCTATTGGCGTAAAGACTTTTGAAGAACTTCACATATGCCAGTGTCTTCTCTATCATATCAAGTAATGGAAGGTTCACATGAACCTTAGAGAGAACATCAAATATATCATGGAATGACTTGTTCAACTTAACTTTTTGGACCTTGCCTGGAAATGGAATTGGTGGAATGTAAGGGTCAGGAGACTTGTGTAACTGGGAAGTCTTCTTTGGCTCGAGGTCAACCACTATTTCTTCTGTGTCAACTTTGGTTTCTTTCTCCTCACTCACCTTTTCTGATTCCTTGACTTTCTTTCTCCTTGGTTGGCCAACATCTTTGTTATCTAACACTCGACCATTTCTCAAAACTGTCACCGCCTTGGCTTGTTCAGATTGGCTTGAAAATCTACCCGACTTATTCTGATGCATTGTATCAGCAATTTATCTAACCCGTGTCTCTAACTTCTTCAAAGACGTTTCCATGTGTGTAAACCGTTGTCCACTTGTTTGTATAAAACTGTGCAAGGAATATTTCGTGGTCTGGGAGCCTTGGGCAAGGTTGGTCATCATGTCTTCTAAGGACGATTTTCTGCTCTGATAAAAATTTCCTTGGTTAGCTGCATTGTTCCACTAATTAGGTTGGCTATTTAGAGCATTGTTAGGGTCGGTCCATGAGAAGTATGGATGGTTGCGCCATCCCGAATTGTAGGAGTTAGAATACGGATCATTTCTTCCTCTTTGGTAGTTCAAGGCTTGGACCTCCCCCGTCTCACATGGTACCAAATCTCAACTGTGACGCTCCCCTTCACATATCAAGTTTGCTACTCCTTATTTTTCTTGCCATTGCCTCCACTTGCTTAGTTAGCCTAGCCATCTGAATAGCCATCTCTGTATCCTGACTAACACCATGCTTTCCTCCCCTTCTTGAAGTTGAGCTTCTATATTGGGAGTTGAGAGTCAATGTCTCATATATCTCAAAAATCTCAAGAGCAGATTTTTTTTGTGAGTGCACCTTCACATGCATTATCTACCAAAGCTTATGTGAATGCCGTTAATCCATCATAGAAAGTGCGGACCTTGTACTCTTGGGTTACCAAATGAGGAGGGCATTGTTGCAAAAGTATCATATATCTTCCCCATGCCTCATGAAAGGGTTCATTATCCTCCTTAATGAAACTTGCAATTTGAATCTGAATGTCCTTTGTCTTTACGGCTGGGAAGAACCTATTAAAGAAAGCTTGGCACACCTAATCCCATGATCTCAAAGATCTGGCCTTTAAGAAAGTGAACCACACATTGGTTCTATCCTTCATGCAATACCGAAAACACCTCATCTTCAACTGTTCATCTGTGAGTCGGTCTGTCGGAAAAACTTCCAAGATGGATTGGTAATTCTTCATAAATTGCAAACAATCTTCATTTGGAAGGCCATTGAAAGATGGAAGCATGGCAACGTAGAGTCCTTTCAACTCATAGCCCCTAGCCGCCACATTCAATACAATTGGTGATGGTTGACTCTCAATCATTGGTTGCCCAAACTCTCTCATAGCTATGATACACTCGTCAACCTCATGTGTTGGTGACCCCGGTGGACTCATATGCTCTTCTTGCTCGGTCATTTTCGGAATAGAAGTACCCTTCAAGTCAACAAAGATGTCTAAACTTTCAAACCTCCTAGCAAGTCGGCCTACACGGTTGATGTTGTCGTTAGCCGGAAACAAATTTCCTCCAAGCAAACGGCGATCGTGCATACACTTGTGACCCTGAAACACCAAAAACAATAATACCAACGAAATACAAAGAAACTAAAAACTAAAATAAAACTACTGAAATAAGGCACACTACTGAAATCAACTAATTCAACTAATAAAACTACACGGATCTGCAGCAGAGACGCCAAAATTGATGCAGTAAAATCTGTTCAATAAAATATAAGTTTGTTTGCTGGGATCATGTTTATCGGTCGAATCTAAGTAAATTATAATAATCTAATCGAGTGTGCGAAACATAAATTGCATTATGCGTTGTTGGTAACAAATGAGTTCTTAGGAAATGGTAACTTGCAAACTTGTAAATAAAACTAAACTAAACACAACATAACACAAAATGGGTGAAATGATATGGAGAGGTACTAGGGGATCGATATAACCATTCTTGGAATGCTCAATGTACTAAACCGGTCTCAACAAGCATTTCAATCCAATTTTAGGGCAAGTTTTAAGGTATTTAAATTAAGACCAAGGTTTTTCCCACTACTCCCACAAGGTCATGTGTGAAGTAATGGTCATTACCTAATGTTTTCTTAGAACACAAAGCCAAAACAACACAGCAAGGTCATGCAAATATTGTACTTCTCAATTACCAAGCTAATAAGTGACATTAAGGTGGACAAGGTCAATCTCACCAAAACCCACTTTCATGAATATTCTACACTACACACATACATCACTTGAGGTCACAACATAACATACATGGTAGAGCAAACACATACTAATCAAGTAAAAGAGACTAGATTAGGATTAAACAAAAGAATAGACTATTTCATTACAAAGAGTTATCCAATAAAGTTACATCAATCCCCTAGATGAGGTTTAGTTGCTCATCAATGAAAAATACACAAAGAAGAGAAAAGTGTATAGATAACTCATGAAGATCACATGAGCTTCCCTTGTTTCTTGAAGTTTCTTCTTCTCCTTCCTTGAATGAGCTTCCAAACTGGATTGATGAAGTAAAGATGGAATGTGTGGAAAAGGTAGAGAAATGGATGGTGGAGAAAGGTTTCTAGGTTTTTGGGAAGTTCCCTTGTGTGTTCTTTCTTGAGAAAGCTAGAAGAAAAGAATTCATATGAGGGGAAAAAGTTGTGATTCAAACTAGGCACAAAAGACCATCATGCCATTTGACTTTCTGTGAGGTGAGCATTAAGGCGAGGAGACTGGTCGCCCGCCTTCTGGACAATTCTTTCACGAGATGGTTGAGTGCTCCGGTCGAAGTACCGGGTTCGGTGTGATAGAGGCACGACTGCGACACTCCAAGGATTCCACATTAACGTGCACAATCGAGACCGCGACAACAAACAACGGCACCAAAACAATAAATCTATCGTAGTCATTACCACCACTGCGATACATTACATTGCATCCCAAAAACTCTTCTAAATTGCCCATATTGCTCTAAACTTCAGGTCAAAAGCATTAACACCCCTTCTTGATAATAAAAACCTGCAATAGCCTCAATCGAGCCATTAGATACTCGATTTTACTTGAGAAATGAACAAAAGCATCTAGGAAAAAGGGCCAGAATCTAGTATAGAATTGGCTCGATCAGAAGAGATTCATATATCTCACTTACAATTTACGGATGATACAATTATGTTCATCAAACCGAAGTTAGAGTTCGTTCTTAACGTTAAAATAATCTTAAGGGGTATCGAGTTAGCGTCGGGATTGAAAGTTAACTTTCATAAATCCTGTATAGCTAGAGTTGGTTTCAAGGTGCCCATGAATCCTATCTGGGCGGCTGCTCTGAAATTTAAATCGGTTTCGCTTCTGTTTTCTTACCTAGGCTTTCCATTTGGCTTTAGTCTGTGTTTGAAAGCCTTTAGGAGACCGGTGGTTGAGAAGATTCAAGCTAGGTTGGCTTTCTTGAAACGAAAGTTCTTATCTAAAAGTGGAAAACTGGTTCTTAGTAAGTCAGTTATCTATAGCATTCTCATCTACTTTATGTCCGTGTTCAAAATGCTGGTAGGGATTGCTCAGAGAATCGAAAAACTCCAACAAAGGTTTCTATGGGGTGACGACTTAGTGAAGAAAAAACTTCATGCCATGAGCTGGGATTCAGTGTGTAGGAGCAAAGCCAATTGAGGGCTAGGTATAAGCAAAGTGGCAGTCAAGAACAAAGGGATGTTGGTCAAGCGGATGTGGCGCTTTAGCAACGAAGACAATTCCTTATGGAAAAGGGTCATTGCGGCTAGATATGGTTTGGCTAGCAGTAGTCTATGTTGGAACTGGCAAGGATTGTCATATCCTTCTTTCTTCACTAAAGCTATAGCTAGCTTATTCAAAGAAAGCATCAGGTCAACTGAAATGCTTAAAGATGGTATGAGAGTGATCATCGGTGATGAAGTTAAAGCAAACTTCTGGAGGGATATTAAAGTTGATAACAGTGCCTTGAAAGATTCCTTTCCTCGAATCTTTGCGTTGACCACTAAAAAGGAAGGCCCAATATCTGATTTTGGGCATTGGGATGGGTCTCTCTGGGTTTGGAGGATCCCTTGAGGAGAAATTTGTTCGGCTGGGAACAAAGCCAATGGGATAGCTTTCTCTCAGTTTTGCATTGTGTCAAGATCCGTAGTAGGACTGCTGATGTGCTGGTCTGGACTTTTAATCCGAACGGGTTGTTCTCTATCAGTTCCTTCTGCAGAGTTATGGATGAGTAGAGCATTATCGTGTCTGGTTTTAAAAAGTTTAATTGGCAAGGGATTTGCCCCCTAAAGGTGGATATTTTTGTTTGGCAACTCTTTAAAGAGAGGGTTACGATTTGACAGGTTATTCAAAGGTTTGTTAGATCACAAATTATTAGCTTGGGCTGTCCCTTATGCAACAAGGGAGTAGAGTCTTCAAACCATATTTTCTTGCATTACAGATTGTCGTGGCGCCTCTGGTCGAAATGTATGGGTTGGTGGGGGGTCAACGGTTGTGTTTCGAAAATGATTTTAGACTGGGTTAGTGGTTGGTCCTCTTTAAGTCCCTTGCTTAGTAGTGATAAAGTTTGGAATTCGGTGTTCTTCGTAGTGGTTTGGACAATTTAGGACTTTAGGAACTAAAAGGTGTTCAATGAGAAGGATGTTGATTTTCCAGTCACTACGAACACAATCAAATTTCGTGTAGCTTGCTGGTTTAAATATCCTTGCAGAGGTTCTAAAGAGCCTATCACTTCTATCCTCCTCAACATTATAAACTTGTGCAAAGAGCCAAAGAGGAATAGAAAGCGAAAATCGTGGATTGGACTCCTCCAGGTAGTGAGGGACTGAAGTTCAACGTCGATGGCTCTGCTAGAGGTAAACTAGACCCGACTGGTATCAAAGGAGTGCTTCGTTATTAGAGAGGCAAAGTTCTTTGTTTGTTTTCAATTTTTTTAGGAATAAATGATTCTAACTTGGCGGAACTGATGGCTATAGAAAAAACTTACAGTTCTTATGCTTCGAATCCATCTTTAGCTGGTCGTGCAATTGAGATTGTTAGTGATTCAAAGGTGGTTGTATCCTGGATCAATGATGATGTCATCGGTAGTCTCAAGCATGTCATTACGGTCTTCGATTGTAGGGATCATATAAGGATTCATAGCGACATCTTTGTTTCTTTCAATTCGAGATCTTCAAATTCTTTTACGGACAAGTTAGCCAAGATGGGCTCAAGTTTGGCTGGTGATTTTATTAAATGGAGTTTGTGATATGTTTGTGTCTATTGATCCTTCTCTTTCCTCTGTTTTTGCTTGCTGTTGTCTTAGGTGCTTATGGTCTATTGCTCTGTTTTGTTTGTTTACTTCAGGACTGTTGTTCTGCTTTCATTTGTGTGCTTCTGGTCTGTTGTTTTTCTCGTTTATCTTCTTTTGTGTCGTGGTCTATGTTTGGGGGTCTTCTGTTTTCATGCCCTGGTTTTGTTTCGTGCTTTTTCAGGCCTACTTGGCTAAATGAATAAAGTATGGCTGTTCAAAAAAAAAAGATTATGACGAGACTTGTGAGTCACTGATCAAATTTAAGAAGACTTTGACTAAGCTGAAGTATATGAATCTGATAATTCATAGTTGTGGAACTGATATAAATAAAATAAGGAGAAATAATCATCCCTTTGTAATTTGCCATATTCTCCACTTTCCCCGCCCTAGTTACAACATTTTCCACTTTCCCCCAAGTGTACCTATATTTATATGGTGAGATTGGGTTGCATTGGAGGGGGAAAAGTGAAAAATATTGAAACTAGATGGAGGAAAGTGGAGAATAAGGCAAATTACATAGGCAAAATGATTATTACTCATACAATCAGTTCGTCATGATGAGAGAAAAACTATATATATATATATTTATTTATTTATTTATATTTATATTTATATTCTTAAGAACTTTCAACAAAACACTCCCAATCACATCTTATTGTTACTGCTTTTACGAGAAGTCACGAATAAAAAATCATTTCAAGGCAAACCACCTA
Source organism: Dipteronia sinensis (assembly GCA_033220585.1). Taxonomy (NCBI): domain Eukaryota; kingdom Viridiplantae; phylum Streptophyta; class Magnoliopsida; order Sapindales; family Sapindaceae; genus Dipteronia; species Dipteronia sinensis. The sequence goes on along the minus strand of CM065641.1, from coordinate 4,013,558 downwards.
AAAGCTCTAACAATAACAACCTTTTCCTGTTGTTGATGTCTTTTGATTTTGTTTTTAAATATAATTTAGAGTTTGTGATGGGTGGGTGCTGCTGAGTAAATTTTTTTTTAATTAAATGATTGTGTCATTTTAAGTAATTTTTCACTAACACTAATACTAGTCAATCCAAGTTTTTTTACCCAAAAACCATGATGTGGTATGTGATTTATCTTTACCATATCATTCAATACAACACCCCGTGATTTGTGTGGTGATGACAACTCATTTACCATATCATTTGGGTCGTATAATGTTACTCTTTTAATCATGGATATTTTATTCATAATGTTTTTCTTATCAAAATATGAGTGTGGGGAAAACTTTTTTGGGTGACAATAGAACTACGGATTTAGATCCCCTCCTCACCTCATCATGTTCTCAGTTCCTCACCTAAATCAAAGAACCACCCTTATTATTCAAGTATTTAATAAATGCTCAAAGACTCTAAATTTATCTCAACTTTTAAATGACCAAATTATCCTTGTTAATTTAACATATACACTTTTATTCCAACAATAATTATATACAATTATACACTATATATCCTTATTACGGGTGTTTGGCGAATCAATTCCATTGGATTTGTCATGATCTAAGATCAAATCTGATCCTATTAGATCAAAGAAATTATAAGAGTGGCAATATTTGTACCATTAGAAAACCGTATGTGCACCCCTTTTTGTATAGATACCCAATTAAAAATTTTTAAAAGCTCATTTTCTGTATTCATAAAAAAAATCTCAATTTCTCTAAATATACCCCATACATTATCAAATATGTCTTTTTTTTATTTTGAAAAAAAATATAAATTATATATAATTGAATTATAAATAATTAAAATGAAATAAAAAAATTGAAAGGAGCCACATCCTCCCAGATCTAGGAGGAGACGGTGTTGTCGTCCTTTGCTTTTGATGGAAGAGTCTACTGTCTCCTTCATATTTTCTGTTCTATGATGATGGAGCCATGGAGGTAACCTCCTTTATCATTTCAAACGAAGAGGCTACCGCCTCTATTGAATCGAAGCGATTCAGACGAAATGGGTCAACTTTTCAAATTAGGTTTTTATTTTTTATTTATTTATTTTAGGGCGAATTATACTGAACCCATTGAGGTTTGGACAAGTTACACTTAGATGGATAAGTTTCTTTATTATACACTAACACCCCCAAAATTAAAATTTGACTTTAAAAATACCTAAAATGCCCTTACTTATATTATTTTACACTTTATTTTTTTTTACCTTTTAATCAAACACTTTATAAACTTTAATAAAATAAAAAAATTAAATAAAAGATATGATTCATTAAATAAATAAATAGTTTAAATAAATAAATAGTTTTTTCATTAAATAAATAAATATTTTGAATAAATAAATAAATTTAAAATAAATAAATAAATGAATAGTTTTTAAAAATAAAATAAATAAATAGTTTTAAAAAATAAAATAAATAAATAGTTTTAAAAAATAAAAGAAATAATTAGTTTTAAAAAAATAAATAAATAAATTTAAAATATAAATAAATAAGTGAAAAACTTAAAAACATTAAATTTTTTAAGGATATTTATTAATATGGACAAGAAAAACTCTAAATTTCTAAATTTTTACTGTAAAGATGATGGTGAGAGAAACTTCAAGGTTCCCAACACTCCTTAGATATTTAGAGCTTATATTGTCCCTATTAATACATATTCTTAAAAATATTAATTTTTTCATCATTTTTTAAACTCTTTATTTAAAGGGCGAATTACACTGAACCCCTTGAGGTTTGGACAAGTTACACTTAGATGGATAAGTTTCTTTATTATACACTAACACCCCCAAAATTTAAATTTGACTTTAAAAATACCTAAAATGCCCTTAGTTATATTATTTTACACTTTATTTTTTTTACCTTTTAATCAAACACTTTATAAACTTTAATAAAATAAAAAAATTAAATAAAAGATATGATTCATTAAATAAATAAATAGTTTTTTTAATTAAATAAATAAATATTTTGAATAAACAAACAATTTTAAAATAAATAAATAAATAAATAATTTTTAAAAATAAAATAAGTAAATAGTTTTAAAAAATAAAAGAAATAATCAGTTTTAAAAAATGAAATAAATAAATTTAAAATATAAATAAATAAGTGAAAAACTTAAAAACATTAAAATTTTTAAGGATATTCATTAATAGAGACAAGAAAAACTCTAAATATCTAAACTTTTACTGTAAAGATGATGGTGAGAGAAGCTTCAAGGTTCCCAACACTCTTTAGATATTTAGAGCTTATATTGTCCCTATTAATAGATATTCTTAAAAAAATTAATTTTTTAAATTTTTTCACTCATTTTTTAAACTATTTATTTATTTGATTTTTTAAAACTTTTTTTATTTAATGTTTTCAATTATTTATTTACTTCGTTTTTAAAAAAAATATTTATATATTTAATTTTTTTAAACTATTTATTTATTTAATTTTTAAAACTATTTTTTAAAAACTATTTATTTATTTAATGAATCATATCTTTTATTTAATTTTTTTATTTTATTAAAGTTTATAAAGTGTTTGATTAAAAGGTAAAAAAAATAAAGTGTAAAATAATATAACTAGGGGCATTTTAGGTATTTTTAAAGTCAAATTTAAATTTTTGGGGTGTTAGTGTATAATAAAGAAACTTAACCATCTAAGTGTAACTTGTCCAAACATCAAGGGGTTCAGTGTAATTTGCCCTGATTTAAAACTATTTATTTATTTGATTTTTTAAAACTTTTTTTATTTAATGTTTTCAATTATTTATTTACTTCGTTTTTAAAAAAAAAATTTATATATTTAATTTTTTTAAACTATTTATTTATTTAATTTTTAAAACTATTTTTTAAAAACTATTTATTTATTTAATGAATCATATCTTTTATTTAATTTTTTTATTTTATTAAAGTTTATAAAGTGTTTGATTAAAAGGTAAAAAAAATAAAGTGTAAAATAATATAACTAGGGGCATTTTAGGTATTTTTAAAGTCAAATTTAAATTTTTGGGGTGTTAGTGTATAATAAAGAAACTTAACCATCTAAGTGTAACTTGTCCAAACATCAAGGGGTTCAGTGTAATTTGCCCTGATTTAAAACTATTTATTTATTTGATTTTTTAAAACTTTTTTTATTTAATGTTTTCAATTATTTATTTACTTCGTTTTTTAAAAAAATATTTATATATTTAATTTTTTTAAACTATTTATTTATTTAATTTTTAAAACTATTTTTTAAAAACTATTTATTTATTTAATGAATCATATCTTTTATTTAATTTTTTTATTTTATTAAAGTTTATAAAGTGTTTGATTAAAAGGTAAAAAAAATAAAGTGTAAAATAATATAACTAGGGGCATTTTAGGTATTTTTAAAGTCAAATTTAAATTTTTGGGGTGTTAGTGTATAATAAAGAAACTTAACCATCTAAGTGTAACTTGTCCAAACATCAAGGGGTTCAGTGTAATTTGCCCTGATTTAAAACTATTTATTTATTTGATTTTTTAAAACTTTTTTTATTTAATGTTTTAAATTATTTATTTACTTAATTTTTTAAAAAATATTTATATATTTAATTTTTTTAAACTATTTTTTTTAAAATTATTTATTTATTTAATGAGTCATATCTTTTATTTAATTTATTTTATTTTATTAAAGTTTATAAAGTGTTTGATTAAAAGGTAAAAAAAATAAATTGTAAAATAATATAACTAGGGGTATTTTAGGTATTTTTAAAGTCAAATTTAAATTTTGAGGGTGTTAGTATATAATAAAGAAACTTATCCACCTAAGTGTAACTTGTCCAAACCTAAAGGGGTTCAGTGTAATTTGCCCTAATATAAAAGCTGTTCAAAAAAAAATTCTTATGGGATGTCTGATTGAAGGAGAGCTCAATCAATCAACATCACCTGCATTTTCTAGTTAATTACTTGATTGTTTTACTGCATTATATATATGCAAAAGGTTACTTTATAATTTAACATCAAAATCTCATAATTAACGATATTAGATATTAGGATTTAGCTACAGGAACTGTATAATTATTTGAACAGCTATGTTTTAATGTGAAATAAAATGATATGCGCCTACAATTTGTCCAAAAATAACAAATTAAGCACTCTTTTAGCAGAGGAAGGGCCAAAATACTAAAGTTTATCCCATAAAATAAAAAGATTATAAGATTAAAAAAAACGTTATTGATACAAAAAAAAAAGTTATTAAAGAATAAGAAAGATGAATGGTGCAAGAGTTAGATAAAGAGGTCGTCAGTTTTGAAATTTGGACGAATCTTTGAAAAAGAGATTCTTTGATTTAGGTGATTGAAATGAATGGATCATTACAAATATTCCCATTATTATTCACATACTTGCATTATAATTTATATTAAATTAATTCCATAAGCACTTTTTTTCTTTTGAGGAGACCAAAAGCAATAATCACATATTTGGTGGGAAGTCAACATCAGTTAGATTTGATCAATTGAGTAATAAAGTAATTTAGTCATGCTTAAAACAATATCAATGTGTGACACTTTGTGTTAGTGAATGGTGATCATGCAAGTGAGATCCAGAACGAGATATGATCCAAAATTTGTACATAAATAGGTTCTTTTTAGAATTTTAGATTCGGGTGAATGATGGCTAATCATAAAAATATGACAATTTCCGGTAACTTTCTAAATTTTAATTGAAAAAAAAAGACTTAATACATACTACAAGTAAATGAAATTATGCAATATGTTCCATATATTTTATGTAGTTTTGATTTTTTTTTTTTCTTAATTTCACAAAAAAGTCGGGATTTGGAGAGAACAACAAGACTCGATCCCACACCCTTATGGTACAAATTTGAGCATACCTTAGGGTCAACCTCATCTGGTCTATGTAATTACATACTTTCATATCATTTCTATTTATATATTAAAATTTTGTTTTGATATATAATATATTAATTTCTTAATATATAGATTTTTTCGCAAATGAACATAGAATGTAGTTTTACCTGATGGTAGATGGAAGAGCTTGGGACTTGAGCAAATGACTCACAAATTAACTACTCGAATCCTACCAATGGCAAAAGGCTTCAAAAAAATATCTGGTCTAAATAGATAGATAGATAGATAGATACTGTCAAAAAAAAATAATTGTTGTTAATATGCACCTTGTATTTACTCGAATGCCAACCAAAATAACATAAAATCTATAGTAAGAAAGAATACATATTCACAAAGAAAATATTTTCTAAAAGAGTATATAAAAAAAATTTAATTAATCCTATCATTAATTGCACCATGATTTGTATAATTGTGATATAAATGGTTATTCATTTAAAGAAAAATATGATAAAAAATAAAAACTCTAAAAGAATGCAATTGGTATATGACTACATGAACATTTTTATAAGAAAAGATGGTAAACTTGTTTGGGATATCTTTTGCTATTTGGCATTTTATATTAGATGAAAAAAACTAAATTCATGAGCTTCTCTGTTACTATTTAGACTATGTTTTTTTTTTAGGTTGGTCTAATGGTATACCTCTCACACCTACACTACGAAATTGTGGTTTAGATCTTCTCCCTCCAAAAAAAAACTTAATACTTCAAATATATTTTTTATTAAGACAATATATTTAAGCAGAAATTTTCGTACACAAAAATGCTTTCGAAGTTGTTTGGAAAATCTTTTCTAACTAAGATATGACTTTTAAGGACTTAATTTGAGTAAATAACATAAGTACATTTTTAGGACAAAAATTCAATTCATATGATGTATAATGCATGCCCAAGCCCACTTTGATTCCCCAGAAAATTATTGACTTGAAGAGTCATGGCTTCTCTGAAACAACACAAATTTATTTTTTTACTCCAAAGGCTTCTCAGGCCATGATATTGCCAAGATTTTCTGTGCTTGCCCTACTTTTTACTCAGAAGTGTAGAAAACCATCTGATCCCTAGTTTTAACTATATTTCTTAATGATTTGTTTCAATCTATTGAGAGGACCGTTGCTGTTCTTAAATGCCGTCCATTTCTTCTCCAGATAGCCAGATACAACATGTTTTCAAAAGTTTTGCAAGATTTAGGTGTGCCAGAACCCTAGGGTCTGTCCTGTAAGCGTTTTTCAGTGACTGTTTTTCAAAAATAAAAATGAAAATGAAAACAGTGTTTTTTTTTTGTTTTTCGAATTCTGAAAACGCTTCTGGTAGCATATACGGGAAACTGGATCCTGAAATTGAAAACAGTAAAAACGCGTCTGGTAGCTTCACTGAAAGCTGAATTCTGAAAATGAAAACAGTAAAAACACGTCTGGTAGAATAACTGAAAAATATCAAAAATTATAATTTTTCTTATATTTTTTCTATTGCAAGTTTAATTTGAATAAAATGGAGCTAATAATTCATCCCAAATAATTATCAAATAACTCCCAATTTAAAAATTGTTATAAAAATGAAGAGAAAAATATAATAATGAATCAGAGAAGAAAATTGATTCACCGAATACATACATATATACATATACATATATATATATATAATTTGAATAAAAGTGAGTCACCAGAACATTACACATGAAATTCAGTAAACTGGAGTTAAGTTAACAAAATCTGGAGTTAAACGTGCTACCAGTAAACTCATATCTCCACATTTAGCAAACATACCAACAAGACTAGTTCCTACAAACTGATTAACACTAACTTCACTCTTGATAATCAATGCATGATATCTTCTTCACATTTCAAGACATCTTTCATTGCTACAAAATTTTAAAACACCAATCACAAAACGCCTATCTAGTAAACTCTCAGAAGAAGAACATGTAGGGGCATCATTAGTACACACATCGTCACTGCCATTACCTGTAAAATAACCATTTTTAACCACACCCTTTTCAACATCAATCACATATCCAGCGTAGTTAATTGGAATCAATTGTTGAAACACCAATTCGTTTAGGACTTCTATCGAACAATGTATATACAACTTTTGAAGGAATATGTTCACTAGCCATAGATGTCATTGGGAGGCTGGAATTTTTAAGCTTGAATGGGTCTTTTACACTGGAAGTGGAAGGAAAGGAAATTGAAAAGCTGGTATTCAAACAAAGTTCAGTAAAATTTCAAGGAAAGGAAATTTTTAACTTCGCTGGATGACTAATAAGTGGACTCAGCGAAGAAGAAGAAGAAGAAGAAGAAGAAGAAGAAGAAGAAGAAGAAGGAGAAGAAGAAGAAGCCGATCGGAGGCGGAGAAGAAGAAGAAGAAGCTGATCGGCGGCGAAGAAGAAGAAGAAGAAGCCGATTGGCGGCGAAGAGGAGAAGAAGAAGAAGAAACGGATCGGAGAAGAAGAAGAAGAAGCCGATCGGCGGCGAAGAAGAAGAAGAAGAAAAGGAGTCTGGAAAAAGATGAAGAAGAATAGTGACGGGAAGATGGAGAAAAGTAAGAAAAAAAATGATTTTTTTAAAAAAAAAATAAGTGAAAAACCAAAAAAAAAAAACGAAAAACGAAAAACAACTTTCAGATGTTTTTCAAATTTTTCACTTTTAACACCAATTGTGTTTTTCAAATTTTTTTTGTTTTTCGAAAGTAAAATGAAAAACGGTTAAACGAACGCGAATTCGAAATCGTTTTTGGAAAACAAAAACGAAAACAAAAAAAAACAGCTGCAGGATGGGGCCCTATGTTCTCTTGTATATTTTAGCCAGATAAAACATGTTTTCAATGTTTTGCAAGATATAGGTGTGCCAGAAACCGTATATTCTTTTGTATATTTCTGTCTTGTTGGAGTTATGTGAAGGTTGATCTCAAAGTCAACAAAAGCGGCCAAATAAATAATTTAAAAAGCAAAGACAAGTTTTTTGTCTTTTTTGAAATTAAAAGCAAGTTAAATTGCTTTATTGAAATATGCAAACCAAGTCAACGAAGGAAGCAAAAAAGGAGAATTGATTCATGATGTACAATACACAGCATCTTTGACAGTGGTGGCACAACGGTTAGGCCAAATTGAAGAGCTATGAATTATGACAGCGGTGGGACAGCGGCTCAAGTCCAGAAGGTACACGCTGTGAGGTGCGCTGTGCGAGCGCTGTGGCACATACAGCGGTCAAATACAAATCCGTGTGAAATAAGAAATCTTGCGCAGAGAAGAAATTGAAAAAGGAAATAGACTCCAATTAGGATTTAGCCAACCCTAGTGTTCCCATATAAATACCACTATTATGTGTACGCAAAATAAGTGTGTAATGTGTGAGAAAAATTGCTAGAGAGAGAGCAATTGTAGAGAGACTGAAAGAGAGACTGAGAGATTGTAATCAACTCTAAAAATCGTGGATTGAGTGCGGTGCGCTCCGTGGACGTAGGCAAATTGCTGAACCAAGTAAAATATTTGGTGTCGTCTTTTTCTTCTTATTGCTTTCATATTATTTATTTGTGATTAGATTTGTGTGTGTGCGATTTATTCTCAACAACAAGTCTGGCCTCGATTCTTCAGGACTTGGACTCTTTTAGAAATACCGTGGAGGAAGTAAAGGAAATGAGTTTGTTGCTAAAGAATATCCAAGAATCGAGGTATGTCCAAACCCGCACTCTCTACTGGGATCAAGCCCTCAATATGGCAAGTCGGATCAGGTGGTTTTGTACGGGAACATGTAAAGCTCACTACATGTGCTTAGGCCATGCTTATCTCTTTCCTTATATAAATAAGGTTCATGGCTCTCAGTTGAAGGACACGAGATCAACACACTCAATCTCTTGCAACTTCAGAGCTCTCATAAAAACTCCCTTGTATTTTCCGTTTTCTTGTATTTTCTTTCATGTATAAATTTCTGCAATCAATAAAGTTGTGAATATTTCCAGAATCCGATCAAAGTAAGTTTTTCTCTATTTTAATTTCTTATCTGTTTTAAAAGTTAGAAAGTCTTGCCAAGTTAACGAAAATATAAGAGGAATATTAAATGTATAGAGTAACTGGGTCCTTATAGTTGAAAGGTTGTGAGGTTGTTTATGCTATAAAAGTATCTAGTAGAGTCCCATTTTTATTGAATCAAGATTTTATAATTTTCTGTTAAAACCTCATAGGTTTTAACAGAAAATTATAAAATCTTGATTCAATAAAAACGGGACTCTACTAGATACTTTTATAGCATAAACAGTCTCACAACCTTTCAACAAAATTATAAGGACCCAGTTACTCTATAAATTTAATATTCCTCTTATATTTTTTGTTAACCTTGCAAGACTTCCTATGTTTTAAAACAGATAAGAAATTAAAATAGAGATCAATAGGTTTTAACAGAAAATTATAAAATCTTGATTCAATAAAAACGGGACTCTACTAGATACTTTTATAGCATAAACAACCTCACAACCTTTCAACAAAATTATAAGGACCCAGTTACTCTATAAATTTAATATTCCTCTTATATTTTCGTTAACCTTGCAAGACTTCCTAGGTTTTAAAACAGATAAGAAATAAAAATAGAGAAAAACTTACTTTGATCAGATTCTGGAAATACTCACAGCTTTATTGATCGCACAGATTTATACATGAAAGAAAATACAAGCAAAGGGAAAATACAAGGGAGTTTTTATGAGAGCTCTAAAGTTGCAAGAGATTGAGTGTGTTGATCTCATGTGTTTTGCAACTGAGAGCAAGACTCAATTTATACAAGAAAAGAGATAAGCATGGCCTAAGACAATTGGCCTACACTGGGAATCTTTTTTACAGAAAGATGTGCAAAGGTCGTTTGATCTTATCTTATATTTTTATCTTCTTCATTATTGATCTTCATTATTGTGATGCTTTTACTATTGTTGTCGACTGATGCCGACATTTTACTGTTGGATGCTTTTATCTTTTTCTACCGACACTGGCTTTTGACTGTGGCTTAGGTGTCCATATTGTGATAGGCTTCTTCGTCAAAATTGTCAAATTCGTCTTCTTCTAGAAGCGGATCGTCTTCTAAAAATGCTTGATCACCAAAAGTGTTTTCTTCCTCTTCCTGGAGTTCTCTGAGATCTTCATCTGTTTCAAGGCTGAGAAAAATCCAATGAATTGGGTATTTGAACCACACGTCATTGTTACGTATTAAGATTGACATGTGTGGTGTCTGCCCAACCAGCTTAGGTCTAACAGAATTTATGTAGAGAAAATACTTTTCAGCCATGTACCGTTGAAGATATTCAGGGCAAATGTCTTCACAATCCAAAGGAGGATTTCCTTCATGCATAAAAGAGACAGGATGATCGTATGGGACTATCACAATATAGCGATAAACTGGGAGAAAATTTGTCATTTTATAAGGCTGGCTGATAATCCATTCACAGGGCAGAGAGTCTATATATAAACAAAATCCTTTTCGCCCTCCATATATTCTAATTTATTGCTGAAGCTTGTCAAGGAGGAAAGCGATTTTTAGTATGTTGGTAGCATGAAGGCTATCAATCATACAGTAGCTAAAAAGTTCTTCTATACCAACTGGTCCAAGATTTGGGATATTAAATTCGAGTGAAAAAATATCCAGACTTATTTGAACCGTTACGAATTTATTCCACATTTGCTGATATTTTAGTCTTTTATGTAAAAATGTAGTCATACCTTCAGGTAATCCTATGCTTAAAGCAAAAAACTTTTGAATTTTTAGAAAACGCTTCAAACTATCATTTTTAGCATAGCCAAAAATGGTTTGTTTTATATCACTAGGTAGAGTTTCTACCGCTTTATATATATTTTTTGCTTGATGCATCATTAGGGTAATATTTATAATATCATGGGGCATTTCACAGATTACCACCTTGTCTTTATTACTATTCTTTTGCTTGCCATGCTTTTGAATACTCTTTTGCTTTTCATCTACCATCACTAGCTTCTGGAGCTGATCAGTTAACTGTTCGGCTTCTTCCAGCTTTTGCTTCAAGACTTCATTTTCTGTTTGTAGCTTTTCTAAAAGCTCATTCATTATTGCTTTACAACTTTTTAATTCTTCAGAAATCTTATTTTTTGCTTCATAAATTAATTCTTTTGAAATGGTTCATAAAGCTAAGAACTTGGTTTCGATCATATGTGATTCCATTAAATTCTAAAATAGGTTCGAAACCGTCTTTATTTTGTAAAAACATTCTTAAAGAGATGTTAGTTTCTTCTAAGGAATAAAAACCTTTGAAGATGAGGTTTGGAAAATCTTCAACATAACTAGCAGTTTCCTGCCATATAGAATAAATTCCAATTTTTCTTCCATTGTCCACTAAGTTATAAGAAAACTTGTTATTTTCTACAAAATATTGACTTAAAATATTAAGCGAGTTTAGAAAACATTTGTTGTCATTTCTAAAAAACTAATGTTGTTAAGTAAAACTTGCTGAGGTTTAGTAGTTTTATATTTTAAGACTTTTAAAGGTTAAAAAGGGACACCAGGACTATAATTAATAGTATAAGACCATATGCTAAGCTTTTATGTACTAATGCTTGATGCTGGGAAACTAAAGCTTTTCTGGATATTCTTTGAGCTTCCTACCATTCCTGCAACAGTTAATAATCTATTAGTCTTGACAAAATATCTGCAAATGTGTTATCATTTCCACTTATATGCTCAAAAACAGCTTTATATCCTCAACCAGTTAGGGTTTCTAAAAAGCTTAACAAGAGTTTGCTAAAAAAAGAATTCTTTTTCTCAAAAAATTTCTTTTGTACCTTTTTGTAAAATTCTATAATATTATTACAGTCTGTTTTAACAGTAAAAGATTCGTTTTGTATATAAATATGAAAAGTATTTAACGAATTTATTATTCCTAAAATTTCTACTTATGTGCTAGACTTTCTACTCTCTGGTTCAGTAAACTTACCACTAGCATACTTTGTTATTTCTTCTGCATCCTTTGGGCTATTTACAGTGGGCTTTTGGATTCGTATTCCGGCCCATCATCTACTACTAGCGTTTGTTTGTATTATCTTGTAGTAACTGTCTATTGAGAGTGCAGCGGGCTTTAAAGTCTTTACTATTTCTTTTATCTTTTTTACTAACTTTATATCTTCAGTGTTAAAGTATTTTTGACCCTTTTTACTAAGTTTATTGTAAAGAGGCCTTACTAATGTACTTAAATTAGGAATGAATTACAGTCCATAGTTTAACAATCCTAAAAAATTTTGTAGTTCTTTTGTCTCTTCTATTTTATCAGGGAATTCTAAAAAAAAATTGTAATATGCAGTTGCAATTGTATCTTTCCTTTGTCTATAGTTAATCCTAAAAAGTCTATCTTGTTTTTAAACAATTCTAGTTTGCGCTTTGAAATTATTATATTATTTTCTTTAAGAGCATCTAAGACTTTATTAACATGAGATGTATGTATATATCTATTATTGCTAAAAACTAGAATGTCATCTATGTAAATAATACAAAAACTGGAATATTTCTTAAGAACTTTATCAACTTTAGCTTGAAACACTTGTAGTGCATTTTTTAATCCAAATGGCATAACTAACCATTCAAGATGACCTTCATAGCAACTAAAAGATGTCTACGATACCGACTCTTTATCTAACTTTATTTGCCAAAAACCGTTTTTGCAATCAAACTTAGAGAACCAAGATGTTTTTTGTATGCAATTTACTAATTCGTCTTTATTATGGAGTTTATAGTTGTTTCTTAGTGTATTATCATTTAGTCTTTTATAGTTAATAATCATTCTACTTTTACCTTTTTTCTGTTCACTATGGTTTGTTACTATAAAAGTTGGGCTTCTATGTCTGCTAGTGCTTCTTCTTATTACTTTTATTCTAATAAATCTTCGATATGCATTTTGCATTCCTTTCTATATTCTAGACGATAGGTCAAATCTTGAGTTATGATAGTAATATCGGGATTTATTATTTCTATCTTATAGGTTTCTTTGCTTTCTTTATTTATTGAATTTTCACCTATTATGTTTAAGGTTTCCAATTCTTCTATTTTGAGTTTTATTTCAGTTGGCCAATTTTTACAGTCTTCTAGTCTACTGTTTTCTAATCCACTTATATTATTACATTCGTCTTTTAGGTATTCTTCTAATTCGTCAGTACTTAAGATTCCTTCCGCTTCGCTTATTTCTAATTCTTCTAATAGAGAGTCAAAGTATTCTAAGGAGATGAGTTATTCTATGTTATTAGTTTTCTTTATATAAGATAGGTTTTATGTTTCTAGCTTTGGTTGAACAAAAGTTGACTTTTAAAAGAAATTTACACAATTTGGTGTGACTAACATGCTTCCATTGTTTCCTAATATGAAATTTAATCCTAAAATGAACTTGTGGCTATTGTGTTGCTTTGTAACTAGGGTTGGAGGTAGATTATGGGTTTCTCCATTAATTTTGATAAGTATGTTAATTATACAGTCTGTTATTTGTGTTATATTTCCACTAAAAGTTCGTAACCCTATATCTGCTCCTAATGGAGTTCTATATTCTTCTAGAGCTAGGCTTTCATGGATGATACATTTCTTAGCTCCTGTGTCTATCATAGCTTTAGTTTTTACACTTTTTGTCTTAAAAAGGATTTCTACATCTATTATTATAAGTTCACTACTAGCGCTATTTACCTTGTCCTCCTCAATATGGGTTTTTATACAATCTTTACAATAATAAAGTTTTTGCTTGGTTTATTGTTCTTATAACCCTTGTTGAATTCTTTATGGCATTCTTTGTAGCGTTTTGCTAAAAATGAAACTATTTCTTTTATTGTATTTATCTTTGATCCTATGTATATACTACTGCTTTCTTCTTTTCTTATAACATCCCCAGGTGATCCCTCTGAATCACTTTCTTCTAATTCTAGATTATTTCCTAGATCTTCTTCTTCTCTATCATCAATTATATATATACTTTCATTGTCCGATAAATTTTCTTTATTACTAATATTGATTTCTAAATTTTCCTTATCTTCAATTTCTACTATATGTTCTATGGCAACTACCCTATTCTTTGTGTCTGGTCGCTTTATGATTTTGGGCATCTAACTAAGCTGAATTGGAGAAAGTGAGATGTTGTTTATGAGCAAGCTTCATGAGCAGTTGCTAGTGCATAATTAGAGTCAGATTCATCTTCTCCAGGTTTTCTCCTTTAACCCTTATTAGCAGTAAATTCAGCATCAAAATCAAAAATAGAAGTCTGACCAGATTCATCTGAATTCTATGACAGAATTGAATGCAGTGCAGGCTGGGCTGGACATGTGACATCAATATCGAGGGGACTTCTATCACCAACAACCCGTGAAAAGCTATATTACGCCAAACGGATGCTAAGTATCGACAGAGATCTCTTCCTTTAACATTTTTTGCTTCCGGACAATTTGGCTTTATATGTCCTATTTTTCCATACAAATAGAACTTACAATTTTTATGACTCTTTCTTTTATAGATCATTTTTCCTTTATCTATGGCTTTCTTAACTTTTCCTTTATTATATTTATACTTAAAAAAGTTCTTTGTGTATGGCTTGCTATACTTATTATATTTATGACTTTTTCTATACCTTTTGTCTTTATGCTTATAATATTTACTGGTCTTTTTGAACTTATGTTTATAGTTCTTTATTCATCCACAACCTAGAGTGGGTACTTCATATAAATCTACGCACATTCTACTAAATTGTTGTTGTGTTTGTCTTCTTATTTTTTCTTCATCACAAAGATCTCTAATCTTTTGCCTAACAAATTCTACTGCAGGTATTAAAGAGACTTACTAAAATAAACCTTCTTCTTTTCTACTTTTGAACCATTCACTTAAATCTTTATATAATCGTTCTCTTATTTTTCCAGGTAATTTTGTTACAAACTTCATTAATAATTCTTCATCATATGGTTGTCCTATTTGACTCCAATATTTATAAAATAGGTCTAGATAATGGTCGAAATAATGTAAATCACATATCTTTAATTTGCTTTTGTGTATCATCTACTTCTTCCATTGAAGATCCTAATATACATTTTCGAATACCGTCTATAAAACTTAAAACTGTTATATTTGTTTCAAATTCATCTAGCTCTAGCTTTCTAGTTTCACCATTTTTCATGTATTCTCTTCATCCTAAGTATACTTGTTTTTCATTATATCCTAATATATGCTCAAGGTATACTAACTTATATTTGTAATCTACAATACTACTTAAAGCTTCCATAGAATGTCTAATTAAATTTCTTTCCCATTTATAAAATATGGTTTTCCATTCACTAGGTTTATGACTTGTATTTGTACATAATCATTAGGTTTATTAAAGATTAATTCGATTATGTGGTCTCAATTTTTGGAGAGAGTTTTAAACTTATCTATCATTTGTTCTATATGTAACATATTAATTTCGTTTTCGGAATTTCCTTCATCTTCGTCTATTATTAGATTAGCTTTCTTTTTGTAATCTTTAAATTTTTGAAAGGACTGGTTTCTTTTGTCAACATATATGCTACTATTTTCAGGTAATTCTATTACTTGGCTTTCTAATTCAGATAATTTCCATTCTAACCCTTGTAATTCGCTTTTCTTAAGCTTCTTAGGGACTTGCATTTGTACATAATCATTATGAAAATGTTCTACTATGCTTTTATTGATGAACCTAAACTTTTTATGATATTTATTATAGCATCTTCCTAGAACAAATATTTTTACTCTAAGGTTTTTGTATTCTGCATTCATATTAAAACCTTTGGTTTGTATACTTAATCGTATCTTATTGCAAAATCCACTTATGTCTATGTCTATATCTGGCAGGCATCCTATTACTGCAACTTTGTTCCTAAGGTCTACTTCAGCTGTGGCTAGTTGAGCTTGTTCATGATCGTTAAATCTTCCATCATATAAATACAGATGTGCTTTAGTATCTATTCCTGCTCTTGTTTGGCTGAGTACTCTTACGATTACTACGCCTAAATGTATTGTTGAGTATCCATTATTCTTTAGTTCCTTAGCACTTTGAGGGCTGATTAATGTAACTTCTTCTCTATTGTTTACTACTGCAATTGTAAATTCATCTTTGTAAACATATAATAAACTACTTCTGAAACTATCTAAGATTACTTCACTATATAAGTTTTTCTTCTTAACTTTCTTAAATCCTACTTCTAACATTTTGTTTACATCTTCTTCTTGAATTAAATCTTCTGTCTTTTGAATTATTTCTTTTCTTTTACCACTATAATTAAGTAAGTTTCTTACTCTATTGGCTGTAGACAATCGTACACTAGAGGTTCTTGCTAATTCCATGTTTGGATGCTAGGTTTATCTTTGGACCTAAGATGTCTTTTATATCCACTTTTGGTTTTGATGAACTTTCTTTACTATCGACAACTTCGATTCTTTTTACTAACCAAACTAGGTATTCTGAATTTATGCTACTATTTTTTTAGTTGTTGTATACTACTTTCTAATTTTTCTATTTTTTCTAAAGCTAGTAGTAGCAATTTTATAATTGTGTTATTTTGTCCTTGTGTAATAGTATTACTTGGTCGAGTAAACTTTATATCACTTAAACCTACTGGATGGTTTTTATGAGTTTTTGATGCTAATTCAGTTAGTATTCGTACTAAATTATTATTCATTCACCTATAATTTTCCTAACTGCTTGTAGTTGATGTTTAAGTTCTTTTTGTGCCTGCTTGATTTCTTCTACTTCTAGATGAAGTTTTTCATGATTTCTAATTCTACTGGCTTTAGGTTTCTAAGTTCTATTAGGTGGTTTAAATCTGCTATTTCTTTTTATGTAGTCTAGATTTTTTCTTAGAGTTACTATTTTGCTGGATTCTGGTGATGGTGTGTCTCATACTGTGCCAATCTATGGGGATATGCCCTTCCACATGCTATTCTCCGTTTGGACCTCGTTGGTCGTGATCTCACGGATGCTTTGGTAATACCAAAGAGAAAGGAGGGGTTGCTAAAGATCTCAGGGTTTTTACTGTTTCAAAACGAATTTTCAAATTCTCCTAAAGTCCATAAACGCCTATCAATAGTACTTATACACAGGACCACCTAGGAGGTTTTAATAGAAAATTATAAAATCTTGATTCAATAAAAACGGACTCTACTAGATACTTGTATAGCATAAACAGCCTCACAACCTTTTTAACAAAATTATAAGGTCCACACTTTTGACACTTCTATAACTCCATTGATAAACCTGTTCCGTAGGCCCCCAGCTCCGTGGCTCCCAAAATACTGACATTGAAGTCATGCACATTTAACACGTCAAATATGAAAAAACTCAGAACACATCATCTAATTATGAGATTCATATGTGCATATTTAAAAAAATAAATAAATAATTCCCTTCTCGGACAAAAGCACTTATATCAAATGACACATTTTGAAACCATATGAGGCGTGATATGATTGGGGCAAATGCACTACGCACACCTCGCTGAAGTTATTCTGTAGCAGGGGTTAATTTGCAAACTTAGTTACATGCTTTTTTAGTGTCTAGCTTCTCAAAATCATTTTTGAATACTCATGTCCCTAAGAAACATCATAATAGGTGAAGTCTGAAGACACATTTATTAATACATGTAGCTAGACAGAATTCTGAGGATGTTGCAGGACACATGAGGTTATGTTTGGAATAAGATACACAATATAATCTAAAGAAGCTATATGAAACAAACATCAGTGCCGCCTCTTTCCTGTTGCTACTTCCCAAGCCTGCAAAACGTTGTTCACGATATCCTCTACACCAACCCCATGTTTGACCTGCATATCAAATTCACATAAATCTTCATATACAGAATTTTCAGATTTACAATAGCATGGACCATGAAATAGAATGCTGATCACCCATTTTTGTCACATATTCTTGCATACATTTAGCTAGAATTAAGACCAAATGGATAAAGTTTTATTAGTTTAAAATCCTGTATGATAGAAGACGATCATTTGACGAACAAAAACGTTATAATATAGGATCAGGCAGGGGCTTTGGAGGCTTGCGTGGATAGACAAATGGTACTAAAACTAGATGACACAACCGACCTGTGCAAAGACAAAAGGCCCTCCATCACGCATCCGGAGTGCATCACGTTCCATTACTGATAAGTCGGCACCCACAGCTTGTGCCAGGTCAGTTTTGTTTATCACCTACAACCAAATGCAACAAGTGTCCACATTAACAACTTAAAGATGCCACGAAAGTAGGAACATAACTATTGAAATATGAAATTACATACTAGAAGATCAGCTTGAGTGATGCCCGGGCCACCTTTCCGGGGAATTTTGTCACCACCAGATACATCAATTATATAAATGATATAGTCAGCCAGCTCCCTGCTGAAGTTGGCAGCTAAATTATCTGTAGACGTAAAATTTCATAAATGTTAATATTCTATGAGTGTAAATCAGTTCCATTAGAGGTGTCACTACCACAACACAATTCCAGAATAAGCAATTTCTATGATTTAAATTATTACGAGCAACATAATTATTACAAATAAGCAGGTATGAGTGACAAAAGTACCTCCCCCAGATTCACAAAGAAGTATGTCTGCCTTGAACAAGTTAGAAAGTTCCTCAAGAGGGCCAAGATTGATGCTGATGTCTTCACGAATTGCAGCATGTGGACAGCCTCCCGTTTCCACAGCACGTATTCTTTCCTCAGGCAGAGCACCGTGCTTCATCAGGAACTCACCATCCTCTTTTGTGAATATATCATTAGTAACCTGACATAATGATATGCTTCTAGATCTATCATTCGAATCAAATAACCAAAAATAGCCAGAGAATATAATTAAATGAGTATTAACAGATGAAAACTGTACTTGTGTACTTGTCTCGCAAGTTCTATGTTAGTTTCTATTGGGGATAATAAATAAGTCAACAAGTCAATTTGTCAATGACATTGCAGCAAGGTGTAATGTTTAGGTGGTCTACATATTTTCTATCAATGTCATTTTGTAATTAGAAAATATTCTTTAATCAATTAAGCGCATTTTACTCTTGTACGGAAAGGGGTACAATATACCACCCTTGTATATAAGCTCATCATTGTGAGCTCTTTAGTGTATCACACAAAAATATAGAATAGAAGAACAGATTCTTCTCTCATTTTTCTCTCTGATTCTCATTATGGTATCAGAGCTCTTCCATTCAACTTCACGATGAAGTGACAACACCAGGCGGAGACTCAATACAGAACCCTTCAGGCATGGGTCAACCAGGAGCTGCAAATCAGCAGTGGGTCACAATTAACCCGTCCAAACAACCAAATGGAGTGAAATTGGATGATAACAACTTCCTCTTGTGGAAGCAACAAGTTGTGCAGCACTCAAAGGTCTCGGACTGCAGGGATTCGTTGATGGAAAATTAACAGTAGTATGTCCTCCAGCTAAGATCCAAAGCACTGAAGGAGAGCAGGTATCTAACCTAGCCTTTGATTATTGGCAACGTCAAGATCAATTGATAGTTTAATGGCTTTTATCAAGTATTTCAGTAATTATCTTACTGATTTAGTGGGTTGTGAGACATCGAGTGACATTTGGTCAACACTGATAAGGTTGTTTGTGTCTCAAACAAGAGCAAGAGTTTCAAGGTAAAAGCAACAAATTCAAAAACTGAAAAAGAACAATCTCTCCATGAGAGAGTGTCAAAAATGAAATCGTTAGCTGTTGTAACGAGAATCAGAGAAAAATGAGAGAAGAATTTGTTCTTCTATTCTAAATTTTTGTGATATACTGATGAGCTCACAAATATAAGCTTATATAAAATGGTGGTATACTGTACCCCTTTCCGTAATAGAGTAAAATGTGCCTAACTGATTACAGAATATTTTCTAATTACAAAAAGATAAATTGATAGAAAATATCTAGACCACCTAAACATTAAACCTTACTGCAATGTCACTGTACAGGTGGACATATTGACTTGTTGACTTGTTTATTATCCTCAATAGCTGCTTTTCTATAGAACTTGTGTGGCAGATGAAGGATTAATAATCATCAAAAATAAAACTCACAAGAGGGGATCCTTCATCTGTCACACAAGTTCAAGAGAAAAGAAGCTAAAATAGAAAGATTTTTGCCTTCAAAAATATGAAAAGAATGCCAAGGCACAAGATATAGGCTCCACTAAGATTGCATCAAAAACCCCAAAATATTCCAAGTACAGTGTACAGAACACACACTACATATTAAAACTTGGTAGAAAATAAGAGTTCCTGTTACTCGAATGCATCTCTTACAATCAATACTTTCTCATAATTCATTTTTGGACAAACCAGATAAAAATGAAAAAAAAAAAAAAACAGGCCATTTACTATTACCATACTGTTGTCATTTTATCACTTCTTATTTAGATTGGAATGGCATACGTAAGCAGATTCATAGGGTAAGTAACAAATATTTATGCGAAAATAACGCAATATGGAAGTACAAAATATAACAATATCATCCATCAATGTGCCAATTAAAACATTTAGAAATTAAGATTCTTTAGAATAACACCATCAAAGATAATACTTACAGCAGCAAGACTGTACTTGTCTCGCAAGAATTTACACAAAGCCAGCATCAAAGCTGTTTTCCTGTAAGTCATGAAACAACAACTCAATCAACACTTGTTCATATAGTTAATTCGAGGCTACAAAGTCAGACAATATGAAGAAATGAACCGGCATATTGCTTTCGCTAATACGAAAAATTACATATCCTTCAATTTGATAATACCAATTGAAAGTTACTAAATTGGGGCCTCAATAGTAGTAGTTGATCACCAAATTGACTTGAACAAACATGTCAATGAAAGCATCTAGAAATATTAAATGATTATAATGAAATTCTTATTAAAAAGAATAATAAAGATAGAATTAAAATGGGCTTAATTTTAAGTTCAAATTCAATGCAATAATGTGAAAGGGTAAGTGATACCATTTACAATATAATTAACAAAATCTTGAGCGAAAATTGAAAATTGAAAGAAATGAAAACATACCCAGTACCAACAGGACCACCAATACCAATAGTGAAAGCTCTCTCATTGAAGTTTCTGGAGAGAAGAGGAGGAGCTCTTCTGCTGAAGTAACCAGGAGAGTAAATGGGTTCGTGAGAGTGTGGTGCCAGTCCATCGTGGCTATGGTACACCTTCCCATCTGGGCCCACCCATGTTTTTGTTCCTGAATCGCCATGACTGTCAAATGCAACCCAAATACCCAATTAGCAACATTTTGTAGTACAAGAGAAAATATAAACGAAATGATATTGATTCAGATGTCAAATTTAAGAGAAATTACTCATGGGTATGTTCATGATGATCATGGTCATGATGATCATGGTCATGATGGTGGTGATCGTGTGAAGCCATTGACTTGATAGCTCGCAGAGGATTACTAAGAAGAGAGTAATGTAGATTCTGTTTTGCGTAGTGTCAAGTGTCAAGTCTGTGCCTGTCTTCGATAATGTAGACGATGATATTGCAATTTACAAACGTACCCCTAATAGCGCACGAACAATAATAATCTTTCTACTAACATTCTGAGTGGGTTTTACTGTCTTTTCGTTGGAACCAAATTAGGTCATTAACTAGTGGGGGAATCTTTTTTCTGTATTGGGAAATTAATCTGCACGTGAGATGACAGACAAAAAGACAAAACATTCATGTTAAAATACATCAGTAAGAAAATACACTCAAAAACTTTATATACATTATAAATTATTATTTTTTTGAGAGTAACGTAGTCTTTCTAAAAATATTTCTCAAATGGTGTTGTGTCATTCTCTTACGAATCATGAAATTATATTGTGAGTGATTTGATGATGACACCTCACATGTCAACACTATTTAAAAAGGAATTTAAGAAAATATATGGGAAGCCTAGTATTACTCTTTTGTAAAAATTATCAATAAGACTAAATTGTTTGTAAATACACTCATCAATAATTATTAATTAGTTTTTAAATTTAATATTTTGTAAAAAAAAAATCGTCTTTGATTTTGATATTAACATATATCAAATTCTTTCTATTTTCTTAAACCCGAGACCGTCTTTTACAATAAAATTTTAAATATATTTTCAATTTCTTTTAAGTAAATAAAAATCGACTACTAAAGAATGAATCAAAATTTTCTAAAGTTGGCTGAAAAAAAAAAGTTTTAAATTATTATTTTTAGAAGAACAAAATCATTATAAATTATTTTCTCTATAATATTTATATTTTTTTTTCTTAATTTCATTAAACTTCTACTTTCAAATCAGTTGTTACATTACATAAACCTTGTATCCCTACAACTTTCACAAATGGAAAATAGATCTCCACCCCAAAAACCTCATATTGGAGTGATTTTATTGATAGAAAACAATTATAAAGAAATGGAGAGAGATGTTGAGGTGAGGAGAGAGAGAGAAAAAAAGAAAAATGGAGTTTGATCTTGTGAAAGGAAATCATGAAAGAGAAAAAAAGGTAAAGGAAGAGAAAGAACAATGATAGATTTTTTTTATAAAAAAAAAAACAATGATAGAATTTTTTTTTTCTTTTGAAATAAGAGTGATAGAATTAAAAGAATTAAAGATAAGGTATGAATATTGACACCCATAAATATGATAAGCACACTCATATTAGTACAACCATGTTTAAAATTTAAAATTAAAACATTACTATAAACACTTATCTTAATGTCAACAGTACCCTTATTTAAATGAATGTTTTCATTTTAATACAATGTATTTATAAACATTCTTAAGTTATTAATACACTCAATTTCACAAATGATAAATTCTTAAGTTCTCTGGACTCGAAAATACAGTATAGAAAAATTCTTAAATTCTTAAATTCTTAAATTTCAAGAACCTCTACTTCAAGAGAATGAAAACAATTCCAACTTTCTTTTCAATACTTCACTTTATTTCCGATAAAAGTTAAAATTAAATAGATTATAGTCTTAGCTGTATTCAAAATCCAAATCGATACTACAAAAGATTTCATCTAGTCATAGAATTCTACCACGTACAACTTTCTTTTTTAACCCTCACAAGTAGTGCTGGCAATTTGGGCTAGGCCCAAACGGACCGCCCGGCTCGGCCCAGTTTTTTTTACGGGCTTGGGCCGGCCCGACCCGCTAGCAAAACGGGCCAGGCCCAAGCCCGTTTAGCTGGCGGGCTAGGCCGGCCCTCCATTTGAAAAAATCGGGCCAGGCCCGCAAAGCCCACGTTCTAAAAAAAAATTTGAAAATTTAAAATTTAA
Source organism: Dipteronia sinensis (assembly GCA_033220585.1). Lineage (NCBI taxonomy): Eukaryota > Viridiplantae > Streptophyta > Magnoliopsida > Sapindales > Sapindaceae > Dipteronia > Dipteronia sinensis. Next base: position 3,990,336 of record CM065641.1, on the reverse strand, counting down.
AATTTAGGGCTCACCAGAAAAAAAATTTCAAAATTTAAAATTTTGAATTTTTTTAAAAAAATTTGAATTGAAGGGTGGCTTTTGTAATTAGCCAGGTTACCGTTGATGACCGTTAGGGGGGAAAAAATATTCAAAACTTTTAAATATTACGTTTTTTTTAAATCTTTTACAATTTTTTCCAATTATACCCTTACCTAACTTTTTCCTATAAATACCCCATCACCCTCACCTTATTCTCTACATTTTCTCTACTTCCCTACTTCCCTACTCTCTTATTCTCTCTATTCTTTACAATCTTCAACATCTCTCACTCACTCTTTCAACTATTTTGAAATTTATTTTATTTATTTAATATATTATTTATATACTATATACTATTATACTAATATACTATACACCATACATTATGTATTATATATTTACATACCTTCCACTCTATAGTCTCTACATATTCTAAGACTCTTACTCTAAGGTATTGTCTTGTTTATTTTTTTTTTTTAATTAACTTTCATTTGTTATTTAATTATTAAGTATTATTAATATGGTAAGGTTTTTCTTGGTAAGGTTTTTAATGGGGCAATCATAATTTGTAATTTATACATTTCAATATCTCACCACAAATTTAATATGAAATTACAAAATATTATTCATCGAAAACTAATTAAGTGTTGTATGAAATGATTAATATTATATTTTATATTAAAATTATTACATTAATTACTCAAAATTATTACAATGTATAAAAAATAATATTGAATTTAAAAAAAAATTGAAAGCCCGACGGGCCTTTAACGGGTCGGGCTCCCTCTTTCATCTAACGGGCCGGCCCGGCCCGACCCGTTTAACTTACGGGCCTAACGGGACGGGCTGGCCCGAATCGCCACCACTACTCACAAGCACGGCTTTGCTTGCATTTAACGGCTGTGTATTTATAGTCTTGAAGAGAAGTTTTATCTGGTGAGAGGGATCACAATTTTTGCAGAAGTTGAGATGGGAATTGTTGCTGAAGAAATCGTCCCTCATTCCAAGTCTCCTGGTAATCTTCTTTTTTCCTTTATGGATCCTCGTAATTTGTAAATTCACTATAGTCCATAGTACATTCGACTCCAACATTGTTAATGCTCCGTTGAGAATTCACAAAAATTCAATCCTTGTTCCAAAAATATGATATGTGCTGCTATCTTTTTTTTTTAAGTTACTTCTCATTTTTTTTGTTTATTAATAGTGTTCGTAACAAATAAATAAATAAATATGTACCTCTATATGATCAAAGTCATCTAAAAAAAAATTTCATTAGTTTATTATATGATAATGGGAGATTTTGATACTTGAAATAGAATTAGGGTTTAGTTTTTATTTTTATTTTAATAAAGTGATATAGTTGAAGATATGAGTATAATTAATGGGTGTACATAGTATTTAATTTATTTTTAATTAAACTAATTTGTCCTTTATTGGTAAATTCCTATTGAGATATTTTTGTAATTAAATTTATTATTAAAATATGGATGTATTTATCATATTTATGAGTGTCAATATCGGCATCTTTAAAGATAATAACAAAATTTTAAATAATAATAATATATGAGTAACTCTAAGCTTTCTAATTTTTTTCTCAAATTCCTTCATAAATGGTGTTAGCACGTGAGATGTCAACATCACATCACTTACCATATAATTTCATGACTTGTAAGATGTTGACACTTCACGTGTCAACACCATTTGGAAAAAAATTTGGAAAAAAAAATGGAAAGTCTAACATTACTCATAATATATATAGGTGGTGAGTACTTACAAACTATAAAATTTTTAAAATTTTGATGGGTGTGATTACGAAAAGGGTGTACATAGTTTTTTAAGGTGTGTCATTATCGCCACTCAAATAAAAAGACGTTGGAATTTCTGATATTGACCCGGTGATAAAACCCCTTACACCCACACCACGAGATTGTGAGTTCGAATCTTTCTCTCCTCCCTAATAAAATCCTGAATTACTATAATATTTTTTAAAAAATGTGGTTTGGTGTCAAAGTGTAAATTATGTTCATTCAATTTAACGATATATCAGTTTCAAATTGCAGCGGTATATATTTAAAATAAAATAAAAAAATGTTCGAACTCGGAAGGAATTAATTATTAATGATAGGATGCATATCACTTGCTAATAAATCGTATTTTGATGTAAAACCATTCAAGTATCCTTCAATAATTCATAAAGAATTCTTTCAACAGATAAATTCCTAGTAGCCAACAGAAAAAACTGCTTTCATCTACACAGAATTGTGTCAAAAATTATTAGAGACTATATAGATCAGAATTGTAATTGGCATAGGAGGTTTTGATACTTCAATATAATGGCGATTGGGATAATTGTTGACATGAATTTTTATTCTTTTTTCACTTGAATGGAGATCAAATTTTGAGAGCACGTATTTATGAACATTAATAGAGTTTTATTACATATTGTATCAAAACGATAAGAACAAGACTAGAGAGACCAAATTAACCATTAAAGAGGAAAAATTAACACGTTTCCATCTATTTTTACAAATTAATCTAATATGACTATATAACCAACGCGAATCTGTGTATTAACTCAAATTTCACTCTCAAACTTATTTTTCACATTTGTTTTTTAATATTTAATTAAATTTTACTTAAATCTTCAATATTCAATTATTCACGTATTTTAATTCAAGAATACAATGTCGTACTTATTGGTATATTTGGGTATGGTTTGGAGACCCATTATACACCCAAATAGGCCAAGATCACAAGCATACATAGAGTCATAGAGAGCCCAAAATCAATGTACACCAAGCCCAAGCCAATGCAAGAAAACTGTTTTCAACAGTTTACAAAAATATATACACATAGCGTGTATTTGTTGTGTGTGTTGCTTGGGAAGTCTGGAAATTGTAAGTCTGGCAATTGTGTGCAATGCAAGGCATGATTGTGTGCTTCTGTGTAAGTGCAATAGAGAGCATGTGTGTGGGCAGCATACAATGGAAGAGTGCATGTGTGCAGTGTTGTGAGAGAAAAAAAAAAGAGAGAAACACATAGAGAGAGATGTGGGAGAAAATTTTTCTCCCATCTTCAATCAAGAGTGTGGGTAATTGCATTGTGGCTAGTGGGGACTTTCCAAATTCGTGATTGTCCTCCAACCGGTGATCAATCCCAAGTGTTCGAACTATTTCAGCTGCTTGAGTTTGGATTTCAATAGTGAACGTTAATCCGAATTCGTTTTGTTTATTATTGAATTTTATTTCATGGATCATCTAATTTAACACTCATACAGTAAAGTTACGATTAAATTATGAGACACTATAGTATTGTCCAAACCTTGAATTGAAGAAAACTGAAGATTGAATTGAATACTGGCATAAATACACATATTCCCATCGGTTATATTCTGGTTAGCTGTATAGGTAACATCAATGTTAGAGAAGTCACAAGACAACGAGCATAGAATATTTCTAAATCAATTTACCTAAAAAAAAGGAAAACAATATCAAATTTAAGCATTACATACCATTGGTTAATTCATTGTCAAATAAATATTATAATTACAGTTTCAAAAAACAAAACATACATACAAGTACAAACTTGATAATATCTTCACACAAAACCAATACACAATCACCTATAATGATCCCATTTCTCATAACATGGCCATTGCTACAATATCTAACCTAAAATTCCAAGTTATTAATTATCACAAGAAAATGAATGTACAAGAAAGAAAATAAAAACATGCTATCATCTGCTTATACTCCACTTTTTGATGCAATATTAAATGGAACTTCCATCAATTAATGTAATTTTATAGGTCACTTCCACTTTGCATGAATAAAAATTAATCATGCAAAGACATCAAAAAGTGGAGTATAAAACCATGAACAGCTAGCACATGCAATTAGCCAAAACACATATAATATAAGATCTAGAAAACTATTGGAATGAGAGGTTGATTAATTAGTCAAACAAATTTTTGAGTGCATTTCGTTTTCCACATGGTTCGGGCACCAAAACCTTTTCATTGTCCCTTTCAGTGATCATGACTTGAACAACAGAGGTAGTAGTAGTGACTGATGGTTCAACATTATTACTGTTGCCAAGAATTACTCCTTGCTTTTTCATGTACTCCCACTTGTCTTGAAAGAGATAGAAGAAAGCTATGAAAGAGATCTCAGCTGTGAAAATTATGGTCCAAATTGTAGTGCTTCTTGATGTTTTGTGATGGTAGGCTCTCAAGCCTGTGTATATGTTGATGATCCCCACAAGAGTCACTGAAGTTCCAAGTAACCAATGAACAAAGTACCATGTGCTTCTTCTTTTCTTTCCTCTGCAGAAATATCAGACAACATTTCATAAATTTGGGAGCTCAAATCTACCGTTTATTGAATTATATTAGAGTGCTTAAATATTATTGTTAGACACTTTAATTTTCTATAAGCTTAAGCCTATTATGTATTTATTATGTAATTGCATTTCTATTGGGGCTTTGTGCACATGTCAAGCCCTATGACAGAGTGCTTAAATACTAGGTCTGGCGCGTGAGGGTTGTGTTAGATCGAGTTCTTAAATAATATTGTTAGTATGTGTTTGGTATGGTTTTTGTAAAGATCAAAAACGTTTTCTTAATTCTAGAAGCTGTTTTTAAGGTTTTTCTGGTTGTTTGGTAAAAATCAAAACAGATTTTTAAATATATGAATCGACTCATCTACCCTTTATAAAAGCTATTTTATACCTATTAGCAGAAGCCCTAAATTTGGGCTTTTTCAAAAAAAAATTAGATTTTTTAAAACATATGAGTTGTATAATTTTCCATTAATAATTTTAGATATTTCACCATACAACTCTTTCATTGTAAATACATTGTCAATACTTTTTTTTTGTAATTTAAACAACCAAAAGCTATTTTAAAAATACATTGTCAAAACCTTTCTTTATAATTTATAAAACAAAAAACTCATTTTGTTAAAAGTTCTAGTCAATAAAAGCTATATTAGGGATCTACTCCAAAAACTCTACTTCAAAAGTCATACCAAACATACATTTAGTCTATTTCCTATAAACTTAAGCTTTTGAGTCTTAGTGTCGCTAAGAGTTGGATTTGTGATTAAATATGTCATTCACCACCGTACCATTCTTTTGAAATGTGGACCGTCCACACTCAACACTTTATTTTCATACAGACTTCATATCTCAACCGTTAGATAGATAGAATTTATAATAGCTGAAAGCAGATAAAATACAATTCATTAAATTGTTAAGCAGTGATTACCTAGGAGGTCTGAGAAATCCAACCACAGCTTGCACCCACATAAAAGCATAAAGTGCAAGACCTAGCCGTTGATGGTTGTTATTGAACGAATTCTCGAAGTTTTTGATGGACAAGACTGCTCCAATTGAAGATAGAAGCACTGAGAGTATCTGTTGATCGAAATAAAAAATTAAAGGGGAGTATAAACATGCATGATGATTTGGAAGATTTCAATTCCCATACTATTTTAGCTAAATTTATAATAACAATGAATGGTCTTTGAGTTTCCTTTGCTACCTTTCCTTGATTATTAATTAATTCTTCTAATTTCATGATTAGCTTAGTATTTTAACTTAAACAGAAAGCGTAATATGTCTGCAAAACTTTGTAAATTATTATCACTAATTAAAATTACAAAACATCTGGTTCACGTTTACAATTAACATCTAACAAATTGGTGAAGTGATGTTCAAACAATGATTATATATGTATATGTAGTAGAATAATTCTAGTCATATATAGCCACTATATTATCTTGCTAGTCAAGTATTTATGATGATCAACATAGACACATAGTTAATTAATTTAATTGGTTTGAATCAACTATCAAATAATTGTAGACTACTTGAAAGAAAAAATAAAACAAAAGGTTATGGGCACCATCATTTAAAAGTTAAAGTGGGTATAATGATGATAAACTGAAAAAAAAAAGAATAAAATTTTGATGATTACATCTTGTGACTCAAAAGGAAATGAATGTTACATGGTCAAGAAAAATCCTGAATTTTCAATTTTTCATAAAGAAAAAGATATATAGTTTTGCAGAAGAAGAAATTAAGATGGATATATGGAGCATGCATACATATTTACCTGAAAAAAAAGATGGAGATAGAAGAAAACTTTAGCCTTTGTTCCAGTTTCTCTAATGGACATTCTTATGGTTAGTATCCCAACTGGCATCAAGAACCCCATTGAAGCCCATAACAGAATTCCATGAATTTTAATGTGAGATCTCATCTCTGGACTCATCTGCACCTATCAGTCAAATATATATTAATATATATATATATATATATAGACAATTCATCATAAATATCAAAATGAAGATGATGAAAAAGACTTGGAAACACTAGCTTATCATGATAAGGAAACTTAATTCACTGGAAAGCTTTAAAACTTGAAGGAAATTTGGTTGATTAATTACCTTGTTTAAGCTGTGTTTGATGCTCTTGTGGTTGCTGGATACTGTAAACTCTTCATGGGACGAGCATTCAACCAATGGAAGAAGAATAATATAACATGCACAGATACTTAATTTTGCTAAAAAACTAAACATTTGCATTCTTCAATCTCCAAAGAAAATAGAAAACCAGCCACCCTGCCTAAGTATGTATGTATATAGCTCAATTTTCTCTCTTTCTCTCTAGCTCTCTCTCTCTCACACACAATATATAATATAAAGAAAGAACTATATAATATGTTTAATTTAGGATGGCAACAAGAACATTTGAGATAAGTTGAGCAAAGTGTTGTTTATGCTGACTATTCATGAAATGCATCTGCTTTTTGCATAAAGAAGCCAATGTGCTATGATTATAGTAAATACAAAAAGCTAGCTACGATATCTTTTGTTATGCTTCTTAATAGATTTGTAGCATGGACAATATTTCATGGTATTGGTGGTTGTCGTTTTGTTGAAGAGAAAGTGTATCTAGAAAAAGGAGTAAAGAATTGAGGTAGGTGGTTATGAATAGTGATCAATCCTAAATTTCAATATGTGGGGTTGACATTTGCTAAAATGCTATATGCTTTTTAATTTATAATTTCTTAAAGAGAAATAAAGTCAGAGTTTCAATAGATTGGGAGCTTATTAGAAGGCTCATATAGTTAGTTGCTGATCAATAGTGTAGAGTATATCGTTGCCCAAAACCATCACAGGCCCCATCCCCGCCACCGTCGGGACCCATCCACATTTACAGGTAAAATGGCCTCCAAAAATAAGGATGGGGATGAAGATTGGGACGGTGGTGAATCGGTGGTAAATTTCACCACCAAATACAAGGATGGGGACGGTGATAAATCCCCACATTATGTGATTTTATGGATAAAAATGATACTTGAACATTTATCTTCGGTGTGAATGGAGGGAGAGCCCATGCCGGAGCCTAGTCTCCCTTTCCCTTAAAAACTTTTTAAAAACTCTTTTAAAATTTGTAAAATATATAAAATTACTATTAAAATTTTAATTTTTTTCACTTTAGCCCTCTAAAGTTTTCTTTTACTATAATGGCCCCTCCAAACCAAATTTCATAGCCTCACCCCTGCTATCACATATGTGAAAACAAAAGTAGAACTTGAAGTCCCTCTGTCCACGCTTTGTGATTTTATAAACAAATATGATACTTCAACTTCCTATCACGGATGTAAAAATAAATATGAGACTTAAACTCCTATCACGAATATAAAGAGGAAGTGCACAACTAATTAAGCTATGAGTAAATGTGTTATCTATCTAAAAGAAAATATATTTTTTACTTAGTGTCAGTCAAATAATAAAAAATAATTTAAAAACTATATATTTTTTCATTTAAATGCTAATTAATTATAAATCTATAGTTGCAAAAGCATTCTTACAATCATCACCAATTGATAATGAGGCCAAAAAAAAAGAAAAAGTGATCACTTGAGGCAGAGTCATGTGCTAGCTTTTGTTAATTTAGTAGATCAAATTAAATGAAGATATTCTACTAATTAACTAGCTATAGCTTGGATTTTTGGATTGTTTTTCCATACTTCAAAGACATAATAATGCAAGACACTATGATGAGGGTGGAGAAAAAAAGTTGGTAATCTCATGGAAATGAACACAATTAGGTATGTTAGCTTTAAAGTGTGGCTTTTGGGCCCATCTCATCCTTGCAAGTTGTAATTGAGTTTGTTTTCTCATCATTTTTGTGTTTCTAGCATACATATTACAGCAAGATTTATATTGTGTACATATAGCATTTATTTATTAATTTACAGAGAAAAAAAAAACCTAATAAATTGCATCAACAAAGAGGAGAAAAGCATCTAAAAAGTCTCAAAGACATTCCAACTAGGTTGGCATCCCAAAACCCTCTCGGTCTCAATCCATACCTTCAACACCTCGAGACGACAACTATATTATTTATAGGAAAAAAATGAAAATAAACAATATAAACCACAAAGTCGAGTGAAACAGTAAATATACAAAGGAGACAAACCTATATAAACAAAAGAAAAACAAAACGTACTCCAGATTATTAAGAGAAACATGAACTTGTATAAGCGGAAGGTAGTGCAAGAACCATTGCCAAGAAGAGAGATCGAAACTTTCAAGGGACAGTCGAAGAGCGAGTGGAAAAAAAAGTAACTATGTATGTAGAAAGGTCACACTCTACTGACCTTTATTTTTTTTTTTTATAAACTCTCAACTACAAATATATACATCTAAAGTTTGTGTATTTGATACTGTCAAGAATTAGATTCTAAAAAGGCTATATTTTGAATAATTTTTGAGATTACACTTACAAATTAACGATTTTAATAAAAAAAAAATTACCCGATTTTAATGATGCATTATCACAACTTTCATGACCAAGTTTGTTGAGCCATGTGTATGTATTGTCGAGGTCAAGATTGTACATATATATGAATCATAGAGGTAAAAGTGACACAATCTGTGACTATACGACATGTGGGCTCTTAGACGACATGCATATATTATATACACTCAACTTGGTTGATGAAAAATATTGATAATGATCAAATCGGTCGGTCCAATAAGCAATTGAACAGAGCACTTGATTTCTTCAAAAAATCAAATTCATGATAGTGATATCTGATGTAAAGAGAAGGTCAAATGGTCAATCTTCATCACCTGCATTTTGTAGTTTACGTGATTGTTTACTGCATGATGCAAATATTATACATTTAAGTATTTAACATCACAAACTCCCAATTAACCAGATGGTAATTAAAGTGGAGCTATCAATCATACAATATATTGCTTTTCCGCAGCTTCTAGTTTTCACATTTTGGAATTAATTTCGTATCAATATTGTGTATCTAATCTAATCAATTGTTTACATGTAAAGTCAACGGTTAACTAACTTAAAATTTGAAAATATTTCAAATGTTAGATAAAATGATATGCTATAATGAAGGACTATTTTAACTTGTGTTTGCGGATATAGTCTAGCCCTAAACATACCTCTTAGTAAAGATTGAGGTCCCAAGTTCAAATTCCTCCTCAACCCTTTTAATTGAAAAAGGTTGAGAGTCGGTGTACTAAAATTTAAACACTGTCCAATATGATATTTCATATTCGAGCCGTCGCCAGGTCATGTATAAAAAGAATACTAAAGTTTGTGACAAAGATGATCAGAAGGTTAATTACTAGAAAGAAAAACGAAAAGAACAAAAGAGATAAATGGTGCAAAAGTCTTAAAGGAGATAAAGAAGTGGGTTTTTAAATTTGGACCAATGTTGAAAAAAGAGATTCTTTGATTAAGACATCCTCAAATGCATGGATCATTACAAATATTGCAAAGTCATAGTAATCATTTCACTTGCATTATATTCCATAAGCAGATTGTGAAGAGATCAAAAGCAAATAATCACATATTTGGTGGGCAGTCATAAATCAGTTTGATTCAATTTAGTAAATACAGTCTATGCTAATTAAGTAATTATCCAAATTATATATCTGAGAGACTGAGAGAGGTACATACCACGTGGTCAGGCAATGAGAGCTCCACTTGTTTTCATTTTTTTTGTTTAGTGATGACCTTAATATGATTTTATTAAAAGGGTCATGAAAACAAACAAAGATAGAATGTAGATATAGGTCAAGAGTTCATGAGATATATTATTATATATACAAAGAGAAATACATGTCAAGAAAACATACAGCAATAAAAATTGTTCTTCAACAAGTATTACATTCAAGTTTCACACTCTTTCTCATTGCTTATACATTTTTTCCAACTTTCACATTCATTATTGTTGTTTTCTACTTCATTTCTTAAGCATCGCTTCTATCCCATAATCAACAGAGCAAAAACGTTTGCATTATAATAAAGTTTGGAGCCTCATACAATTTCTAACCATTCAAATTGGTATTTTTGTACAAACCAAGGCTAAAGAGAAACTCAATCAGGAGCAAGAACTTGATCATGAGCCTGTAAATGTTAACGAAGTATTGAGAAGAAATCCATGAATTCTGTTTTAATAAGACTCCATATGAAGACCAAAATCACAAATCCAAAATTGAAGAGGCTGAAAGGCTATATAAAAACATAAACAGATGGGCGAGGCCGGTCGCTGATATATAGAGCCAAAGACTGGTAAGCATAATGTGAATATTCAAAGGTCTCAACCACACATGGACACAAACAAACATCCAGCCACAAATCCACAACCATGATAATTGCAAATAATTTTACGTAAATTCAAAGATGTTAACTAAATATAAATTTTTGAAAGATGTCAACTAAATAAATACCAAACAATAAAACCATAGAGTGATAACATAATATAACATCGACAGCAACAATAAAGGCAAGTAAAACTTAAAAACTTTAAGATCCCAAAATCAGCTTCTCAGTCTTGTAACCTAAGATTCCCAATTAACAACAAAAACAACTGATAGAGATTACTACCAAAAATATCATCCGGAAAAACAGACCCACTCTTTTGCCTCAAATATCAAATGATAAAAGAGTTTACATAAACAAGTTGGGCCTTGTTGCCTTGTATGTAGTCTTCAGCTTCCTAGATGGTGGTCTGATCTTCTTGTGCACCAACGGGAACTTGATCTCGGAGTTGTGGAACTGCTTGGTGCTCTCCCTCTTGCAGTCATCATTTTGGACAGGTGGCAGTCTTGATGATCTGAATGCAAGGAAACCTGACTCTGTGACGAGATGCCATCTCAGTGTACATCTGCTCCACAGCCCCATTCAGAGTGGTGTCACGGAATTCCTTGTACATGTTATGATAACCAGTACGGCTTTGATAACGCAACCAGATCCCATAGTTATTGATCTTGGTTGGGTTCTTCTCAAAAATCTGTGAAAAAAATAATAACAGCATTTGATTAACAACTAATATTTCTTCGCAACAAATTAAAATGAAACCCAAGAAATATAAAGAAGGATATGATACTTTTGCCTTCCAAACGACTTAGAAGAGAAAAGCACAGTTACAGTCTTATTTAAGACATCATGCCAAAAATGACCCTCGGTTCAATTGAGCAAAAGATTATGCTAGATATATATAGCTGATTAGCAGTATCTGCAATCACTACCAAACGGATGCAAAAAACAGTTGTGCAGCTAAAAGATATTTAATAGTTGAAACAATTTGTTTTCAAGATCAAATATTAGAAATAAAACAGTAACAAATAAAATCCAACCAGAAATATATAGAATAAAGATGGCAACAATAGTTATTAAAATATAGTATAGAAAGACCTTACTAAATGATATCTACAGCATAGAAAATTCAAATTTAATAAAATAAAGCTTGTCCAAATGTATAACCGGTAACTGAAAAATTAAGTGATTATACATAGTGTCTTTCACTATAAGAGAATGACTCCAGCAGAAAAAACTTGTGTACATGACAAACAAAAATACACATGCTAAATCAAACCGATTCAGCTGTCAAACATAAGTATTTACTGGTCACTTGGACCAAAAATTGATTGTGCTTAATCAATTTTAATCTTATAATTTCATTTGAAATGCAACAGACGCAATAAGTAAAGAAAGAAAGCTAAAGTCTTACTTGTCAATAAGTATTGCATAAGCCATCAAAGTAGATGTACTATGACAAACTAAAAAAACAATAATAATAATAAACAAAGAGTAAGAAGTATAGAACAAATTAGCACATATTCATGAGTTCCCAACAAAGGAAAATATGCCAGAATACACAGTAAAATGCAAAAAATAAGAAATATACCTCGTTAATGGCAAGCACTTGGCCATTACTTTTCTTGACCCTCTTCAGCTTCCTCAGAAAATACCTGACTCAATCAAATGTCAAAGGGCACCCATGAATATTATCAACTAAAGAAAAAAATTTAACTTTAAAATTCAATAAAAAAAAACACTGCATACAAATACAAAGAACCAACACACTTACCAGAACTTGGACTTGGCACGAACCTCGTTCGTGGCCCACAACTTCATCCGGTAAATCTTGGGATGCTCATCAGATTTTGTTGGTAGAGCTCTCCCGACAACCTGGTATTGGTGAAACTGCACAACCCAAAATAAAAACACCATTAACAAAAAAAAACCCTCATATGCCTACAAACCCATGTGGTTTTTGATAAATCTAAAGAATAAAATTTACAATAGTAATAACAAGTCAACAACATGAGTAAAGCTTCCCATAAGTTCCAATTCATACAAAATGAAAACCCAATAGGACCCCATTACCTTCAAAAAGCTTTCTTCCTTTATTATGATCGAAAAAAATTAAGAAAATTCTTCCCAAACTTCTATCAAGCCCCCACAAGTTAAATTAAACACGACAGTGCTAATAATAATGTTTAATTTGAATTTTGACATCACATAACAAAAACAAAAAAGAAACTGCTGCTTAAGTAGAAGCAGCAACTTCAGAATGTTTGAAAATCCTAATAGCTGCTAATCTGAAAAAAGTGTTTTAACACATTTATATGTCCAGCACCAGCTTTAGCGACAATAAACAAGCCATCTTATTCAAGACATTTCTTGCATACAAGCACACATAACATAATCTTGAAAATATCAGTAAACTCAAAGTCATCATAACTAAACATAAAGTACCACCGAGTACAGAAGTTGAAAAAAATAATATAGAATCTCATTAGCAAGGAATAATTAGTCAAACATTGAGAGAGAATTCAAGTACAAATAGTTTAAAATCATTTCCACTATCAAGATATTCCAATCGGGGATGTTTTCCTAACCACAAATCTATCTTTTTAAATACAAAATTAAAGATCGTAGGGAAATCAAATAATAGATGCATGAACATAAAAAAAAATTAAAAATTAAAAAAAAAACCTAATACAAACGGCATGAAAACTATGATCTTCATTAGTAGTAATTTCAAAAACATAACATTGATCGAACTAATGTTAGCAACAAAATAGAAGAGAATTATAAGAAACAGAACGAGAACAAATATAAATCCCGAAAATCAAAATCTAATAACATGTCGTGAGTAGATCAATGTAAAGAGAGGCAATGAATCACCTTGAAATTGACCATTTTCGAGTAAGAGAAGATGTCACGATATCAGCAGCTCCTATCTCACACACTCTCTGATATAGAAGAGAGCAAGATTAGGGTTTTCTTTCGTTTTTATAGCGAGGAAAACCCTAAAAGCAAACCATTGTGTGGGCTGATTGGGCTCCTGCTTCTAGATTGGGCTCCAGTCTAGCCCATTCAAAATATAAATTATATTTTAGTTTAATTTTTATTTTTTTGACATAAGTTTATAATATTATAAAAACATGTTTAAATCAATTACATTTTTTTAATTTGTTATTAAATTTTAAAATAAGGATGCTACAGTATAAATAATTTTTAATTTGAATTTTGACATGATTAGGTTATAATGAATTAATGATGTTGACTTTCATAATAATACTCGACTATGCGGTCGTTTTTTTTCTATTTAAAACTTAATTAGTCAGAATTAAACTCATTAAGTTGTTTTATTTTTATTTTTTAAATGATCAAACAACTTAAAAATATTAACAACTTAAAAAAAAGTAAGAAATTTTGACTTTTAACTTAATTTCAAATCATTGGATTACAAAAAAAAAAAAACAAAATTCTTCCAAGCCTATCCTCCCAAAGAAGATATATTTCCAAATTTATCATAATTTGATAGTGTAGAATTCTTTCTTTTAATATATTTCTCATTTTAAACGGCTTTTAGAAAGAAAAAAAAAACTCAATCACTTCTCATAAATACAAGTGCATATAATTCAAAAACCTATTTTTAAAAAAATCAATAATTTTTTTTATTTGGTTTCCGGCGCATATGACCTAAAAAACCAAAAAAAAAAAAAAAATGGTTTCCTCATTTATATACCATGGAAACGTGGTCAACATGATTCTTAATGTTGTCTAAAAAAAACGGATGATTCACCAACCTTGAAATGTCTTGGTTAATAGTGGAGACTACCAAACGGTTTGAATACACAGAAAGTGTCTGAAGCTCTCGTAAAGAGCTGAGTTCTGATGGGAGTTTCCCTATCGGTTGATTATCATCCAATACAAGATGCACAAGTTTCACAAAATTTAATACGTTCTCCGGAATGTCTCCTCTGAAAAAATTGTTCTCAAGACGTTAAACTTTGCAGCCTAAAGAGCTTGCCAATTTCTCCTGGTATTGTATGGCTCAGTTGATTGTTTTGGAGTCTTACCTCCCTGAGGAGACTCAGATTACCTATATAGATCCTCCCAATTGCTGGGAATGGAGATCCAATCCAGTGACTCTTTGGGGTCGGTTGCCACAAGAAGCGCCACACCACACCACTGCACTGGCAGAAGTGTACATAATCATTCCATGAGATCATTGACCGGAACGGATCGCGGATAATTTTTGATTTTTTGCCTTGATTTCCAGAAATCTAACCGCATTTATTTTGAGAACAATTTTCACTAGAATCCAAGAAATACTTCCATTGCACTTTCTAATGTTATGTTATGGGGCCACAGAAATTATGATGACGCTTGCATTGATAATATCAGAAAAATCTTCAGAACCATAGACTCGATCTTCACTTAACAATTAACATTCTATGCCATGTATCTGAATAAGGTCACTATCACTACAATAAGATCTTACATCACTAAATTATAAATTACTTCTAAAAATTTGTTGTTGATGTTGATCCTTTAAAAGATTTTAAGTCATTTGATCGCCAGAACCATTTACCTCTTGCTGGGCCTGCAAAACAATACTATCGAGACACTCTAATAAAAGGGTTCAATGGTTTGCTGAAATTTTATGTAACGCAAGACAGAACAGTGAGACCCAAATATGGGAGAACATAAGTTAGTAGAGCAATGGCATTACAAACGTGCGAAAATTACGAGGAAAGCAATTCCAAAGGAGAAAGATACATTTAGCCTCATAATAGCTCATTGACATAAATAATTATAGTATTACAAAACTGAAAGATTGGTTATTTAACAAAAAGATAGTCATCTTCACTACATTTGCATAAAACATACTGCTAATGTTAACTCAGCATCCGAAAGTCTAGGATTCTGCTTAGATGAGAAAACCACTTCTTTTCACCATGGAGGGAGATTAAACTTCTTCACTCTTCACAGAATAACTGTTTAGACT
The DNA here is from genome assembly GCA_033220585.1 of Dipteronia sinensis. Classification (NCBI taxonomy): domain Eukaryota; kingdom Viridiplantae; phylum Streptophyta; class Magnoliopsida; order Sapindales; family Sapindaceae; genus Dipteronia; species Dipteronia sinensis. Next base: position 3,974,684 of record CM065641.1, on the reverse strand, counting down.
TCTTTACCACAACCATACCAACCTAACAAAGGGAAGGGAATGTTCTAATTAAAATTTCATCATACTGTGAAGATGCATAATATTACGAAAAATAAAAGAATAACTTGATAGCACACCTAATCTTCATCAAACTTTATCCTCTTGGGAGTAGGCACGACGCCACCCACCTGGAAAGGAACATAAGACATGAATAAGTGTGCCCAGTACTCGCAACAATCAAGCGATAACTTTGACACTAATTATTTGCATATAACAAGAAATGAAAATAACAACATAGATTCAGTAACACATTAACACAAGGCAAACAATGTGAAGTACATGACAGGAAGAGTGCATGCCATCCATGTGTGTGCGTGTGTTGTATCAATACTCATGAAAAAGTAACAATGTTGGTGCCTTAAACCATCTCTGTCACATAAACTCACTGTTGGACATAAGATATGATAATTTTGGTAGAGATATATGATGTGATAATTAATCTTACCATATATTAATTCTGATACCTTAAATTAATGTCATAAATGAGGTACTTAATCACCTGTGAGCCTTATCACTTTCAAGTTCTAGTTAAAACTATAATCAACAGAACTTTGAAAACTGAAGTACGTGACTTATTTTAATTAGCTTCAAGTTAAGTTGTCAAAAAAAAATTAAAATTTAAAAAATCCGATTTAAAAAAAAATCAAAAAGGAAAACCACCAGAAAAATGACACACTTAACTCAATTCAATTAGCTTTAGGTTAGGTTGTTAATAAATCATTCCTAATGATAATGATATAAAATGGAATGTATAAACATCAGCCCTAATGGCACCTGTTAAGGATAGAAATGATGTAAAAAAACTCATTTATCTTATCAAGACACAACAGTGTGTGCATTGGTGCATTGAAAGGATAAATATGAGTTTTTTTATTAAACTTTTGAATCCTTAATGTGCACCCTTATGGCACACATTAAGAGGATCCATAAAAAAAAAAAAGATTTTTAACAAACTTGTTTCCTAAGTCACTCTTTTACTTGAGAACTATGCTTCGCAAATGCTCTCTTCATTGCTCACCATCCCTGTCTAATGCTCATACTCAGCCACATGATACCACATTATGTGTCAACTGAACCATGTGAAACTAGAAATGTAGAAGACTTCTAATCCTGGTACTATTTCTCGTTAAAAGTATAAATCTTATACTAACTTTTCATGCAAAGAGGCATCAAAACTCCTTATGATAACTTCTTTCATCGTGGAGTAACTGCATTTTCTTTTTCTACAATTACTACACTACTGTTTTCTCCACAAGTCCTCCCCCCCAAAAAAAAAATAAAAATAAATAACAAACAAAGGTTTGCTGCTTACAATTTCTGGGCATTCGTACTCAATACCAGCAGCCTCTATCCTCTTGCGCCGTTTCTGATCACGCTTCAAAATTTTATCCACCAACTTCTTGTGCTCCATCAAAGTTCTTTCCTGTAAATCATTGAAAAAAATGAAATTCTTCAACCTAAGGACTCCTTTAAATTGCATTTGCATGCATTAAAATAACAATTTGCAGAAAATATTTTCTCTTGTTCACAATGGATTTACCTTATTTTGACGCTGACGCTCTTCTTGAACCGAGTCCACTGGCTTGTATCGAGGGTTAAATCCTTTCCATCTAAAAAAGCAAAGGATGCATTAGAAGATAAGCAACCCATTTACAAAGTTGCAGCAACATCATGGTCAAGACATTAAATAGTCGGGCATCTTTCATGTACATTCCCATGATAAACACATTGAACACACACATCACCTCGATACTAGATTACAGTCAGTTTTATATTACTTCTTAATCAGACCTTAGCTACATGGACTTTTTCTTAGTGATCTAGTGCCACATAGAACACAGTATCAGCCAGAGTACTCAGCAGAAATTTCCATAATATTGATTACAAATTCAAACGACATAATTTGTACTAAAAAATTAACTGCTTACAGTTTCGGATGAACATTCTCCGGAAGAATAAGATGCACTTGCAGAAGGTGTTCAAACAATAGATATCCCTGCATAGTATCAGCCACAACTTCTGCTACCTACAATCAACAAAAAGTACATTAGAACAGAGGATGAAACATTGCAAGTGTTTATACATTAAGTTTTGAGGATATGAATACAACCTCAGGATCCTGAAACTCGATGAAACCAAAATGCTTTGATTTTCCTGTCTGAAACATCAGATAGATAAAGTGAGTTAACATGCCAACAAATATATGAAAAAATAAATTTTAGTACAAAGAAATTATTAAGCCTCAGTATGAGACTGTAAAAAGTCATATAATCTCAAACGAATAATAAATATGAAGGGAAGAACTAAGAGCAAGATAGGATCAGTTATTAAAAAATAATCAGGATGGGTTGCTGCATGAAAGACATGTAAGTTGTACGAATGGCGGATATATATCTAGATGTATACCTACATCCATGCAGGATAGTCACAATCAGAAACACCTATTAGTCCATCACCTTCCTATCATCAACTCATTCTTCTTATTCCTCAAGAATTCCGAGACTTTCCTTGAGTCAAAACTTAAAAAATTTACTGGGCAAGGGGGAGCAACTAGCAGACTTTAATCTCACAGTTTTAATAAATATCAGTGAAATGATTTAGAACCACAAGGTCAGAGAGCTTAAATCCACTTACAACAGATAAAAAGTTCTGGCTAAATTTATATTTTAGTACAGCTTTTACATCTGTCACTTTGTCAGCTCAATTTCAACATGTTCAAAAAACGGCTTTACACAATACTGTTTTCATTTTCTTGTCAGCTTAACATATTTAAATAGTAAATAGATACAGCTCACAATGATGCATGCTTAAATATATATATATATATATATATAAAGTTACTTATGTCAGGCCAACAAAACTATAATCATAGGTTTTAAATTAAAGACAGAAGAAAAGGAATCCCTGCACAAGCAAGAAGAGTTGATGCACAATATAACTTCGAGAAACACATTTACTAAAACATGAGATCACATGTTGGCAAAGAAACTAAGCAATCTCAAGGTAATGTGTAGATGATGCAAATAAAACCCCTCCAATTAAGATTTCAAAAGAAAATAAGCCATGCTTGAACATTAAGTCAGTCACAATAAAGAACACTGCATAGTGCATACACTGATGGAAGAATGGAACATTAGCACTTCAATAACTATCCAGCATTTATAAGAATGACTTATTAACCTGTACTTCTGTTTTGCCAGTAACAACAAAATAATCCAAACCATCTTAACATATTGTACAACAGAACTAATCAGTCAGTCACTACAAGACCCCCAAATTATCAATCCTATAAACCTGAGAAATAGTAAAATTACATTCTGAGCCTAACCCTAAACAAAGATTCCACAAACAAATTATAGAACTAAGTTCCTTCTATTTCCGATACAGAATACAATTGCAACGAACCAACAACTAAAAACACCATTACAAACACACACGTGACTACTGACATGTACATGAAACTATCTAACTGGTTGAAGTTATCATCAAAAATATATGTTAGGCTGACCTTTTTATTGCGAGCAATCCTTAGCCTCTTGATGACACCAAATTGGCTAAAGAAAGCTGCATGAAACAACACAACCCAGTTAGCAATGAACAAGCTAGCAAACCCGTATATAACGAAATATTTTTGATAAAATCTAGAAAATAAATATTAACTACCTTGCATTTCCTTCTCATAAAACCCATGTGGAATCCGACCAATATACAAAACTGTTGCTTTATTCATCGGTGGTTTTTCATAGGGAAGTTTACGCCCCGGCCCACCTTCAAGTGGCTTAAAAAAATACCCAAATACAAAATTTATAAAAACAATAATCAGATATAAGCATGAAATAGTTAAGATAAAAAATAAAAAATATCGTACCAAGAAATCAATGGCATCATTTTTGTCAGCAGAAACTGATGACTTCGAATTCGCTTTCTTCAAATTCTTCTTGAAAGCTTTCTTTTGCTTGATCCCCATTTCACTATCAATAAAATAAAAAAACCTGTCTTGAAATTGAACTTTACGTTCAAAAAAATTAAGAAACCTTTCTTAAGTTTCACTACCAATAAGACCCCATTACGTTCAAAAAGCTTTCTTTCTTTATTTTGATCGAAAAAATTAAGAAAGCTCTTCCCAGTCTTCCATCAAACCCCCATAAGTTATATTAAACACTACAGTAGCTAATAATAATGTTTAATTTGAATTTTGACATCACAAAAAAAAAAAAAAAAACCACTGCTCAAGTATTAGCAGCAACTTGAGACTGTTGGACAATCCTAATAGCTTATAATCTGAACAAATGTGTTTAGTACTTTCAAGTGTCCGGCACCAGCTTAGGTCACAGTAAACAAGCCATCTTATTTCAAGACATTTCTTGCATACAAGCACATAACATCAGCTTGAAAATATCAGTAAACTCAAAGTTCATCATAACAAAACATAAAGTACCACCCAGTACAGAAGTTGAGAAAAATAATATAGAATCTCATTAGCATGGAATAATTAGTCAAACATTGAGAGAGAATTCAAGCACAAATTGTTTAAAATCATTTCCACTATCAAGATATTCCAATCGGTGATGTTTTCCTAACCCCAAGTCTATCTTTTTAAATACAAAATCAAAGATCATAGGTAAATCAAATAATAGATGCATGATTAGCAGTATCTGCAATCACTATCAATAAAAATAAAAATAAAAATAAAAAGACTTGTCTGGAAATTGAACTTTTATCAAAAAAAGATTCTAATATTTTCTACCAACATAAACCAAAAAAAAAAGTGACTGAGAAGAAAACGGTTTATAAATATCATGAAAGTCTACACTGGTGAGAAGCTAACCGTGAGAAGCTTCGCCGATGAAGGGAACGTGATGTGTTAATCGCAGCGACCGGCGTCGACCGGCGGAAGATGATGTACTGTGTCGACGGCGACGAGATGGTACATACGATGCGAGCAGAGAGCAGAGAGCAGGAGCAGAGAGGTAAGAGATGAGAAAGTGAATAGGTTTTGGAAAACCCTATTTTGTTTTATATGCGGGTCATTTGTGGGTTTGAAATAAACCCGGGTCCAAAGCCATAATTAACCCGCAACAACGAGGGATTTTTAAAACCCGCAAATTCCGGGTTTTTTTTATGAGGTCCGGGTCATACGGGTAAGGGCCAGACCCTACAGGCCCTGCCCATTTTGCTATCCCTAGTCAAGAAAAGCAATGGCCAAGTGCTTGCCACTAACGAGGTATATTTCTTATTTTTTGTATTTTATTGTGGATTCTGGTATAGTTAACCTTCATTTAGGTCAACAGAAACATAGTTTAAATGATAGATGGAAGAGTTTGAAGTTTGTGTAAATAAATCTCAAGTCAGCAATTCGAATCATACCAATGCTAAAAGTTTCAAAAAAAATACCTGGTAGATAAATAGATACCATGATAAAATAAAATAAAAAAACCTTCCTTGGGAACTCATTTGTTATTAAATTTATTTATTTTTATTTGTTATTAAAATTTTAAAATAAAGAGGCTGCAGTGCTAATAATGTTTAATTTGAATTTTGACATGACTAGGATTAAAATGATGTTGACTTTCACTAATAATGGTTGATTAAAGGGTCGTTTGTTTTTTTGTCTGAAGATTGAAAGGTCTTTAATTTTATCGAAAACTTGATTAGTGACTGAAATCTGATTCTGAAATGACATGTTTATTTTTTTTTTTTTATTACATCTGAATTGAATGTCAACTTATTTGTTTTTTTAAATATAAAATGGTTTTAAAACAAATAATTTGACATGTATACCCTTATTATTATAATTATTATGTATTTTCATTTTATATGATACAAACAACTAAATAAAAATAATTTAACAAAAAAATTTTAGATATTTATCATAAGTAATAGGTTAAAAGAAATAAATTAGTATAATATTAAATTATAATAAAATTTGAAATATGTTATCTTTGGTAGGATAATCTTAGAAGAAAATATAATAAATTCAATCAAGTGATTTGGAATTAACTTAAAAGTCAGAATTTCTTATTTTTTATTTTAAGTTGTTTTTTCTTTTAAAGTTGTTTGACCACTTAAATAAACAAACAAAACAATTTAATCATTTCAATTCAGATCCATTAAATTTTAAGTGCAAAAAACAAACGACCCATAACTTAATTAACTGATAATCGTTTTTGTTACGATGAAAATCAGTTTTCATATTTCTGGAAAAAAAAAATCAGTTTTCATAAATTAACATTTTTCAAATCATATGAGCAAAGTAACATGAAATTCTAATATAAATAAAAATAATAATTTTGCTCAATGGGGTGTCCATACGCCATAGTAAGGGCGGCCAAATTGCCACTTTTTTATCTTTCGGTTTTTGTTGCAGTGATGTTTGCTCTTTTGAAATCATAAGTGCTCCTTTCCTAAATACATTCACATGTTTACTTTTAAAAATAAAAATAGTTTTTAGGTGTAATCCACATGATATAAGAATTGAGTGATGCTATTAATGATACATTAAATATATTTATACATTCCATTTTAAAAAAGATTAATAACAATTTTAATCTGAATTAAAATTATTAAAAATTATAAATAAGTTCAAAAGTCGCAACAAACCAATTTTTAGAATCCAACATTAATTTTCTTCCTCTTTAATGTTTTACAAACTCTAAAACATCTTTTTTTTTTTTAGGATATTGACACTCATAAATATGATCAGCACACTCATATTTATAGTACACCAATGTCTAAAATTTGAAATTAAAACATTACTAGAAACACTCATCTTAATACCAATAGTACCCTTATTTAAATGAATGCTTTCATTCTAATGCAATTTATTTATAAACCCTCATAAGTTATTTACACACTCAATTTTACAAACGCATAGCTCCTACATAAAATTTTAAACTTAAATTGACGAATTTTCTTCTATCAAAACCGGATAAAGTACCATAAGAACAGAAAAATTATATAAAAGAAATTAAAAATCAAAATGAAAACTAGAAATTAAATAAATGAAAAAGGAAAGGAGGCGCAAATCTAGGTGCTCATACTCAGCCAATGCCTTCTCCTATATTGTCTTTTGCACATTTGAAAATTCACTGTGAATCATAACAAGAACTAAATTTAGGAATCCAAATAGTTGAAAATTTTCATAATTCATTTCCACTCCATTGATACGATTTCATAAAGTAGTTTTAATAAGAATAATTTAATAAGAATGGACAAAATACAAGCTGTAATGAAAGAGAGCATCATCAACTAATCGAAAATCGATTAAAGAACAAAGCAATCCTCAAATTTTTCTTTTGCTTCTTCGACTTTAGAGGTTGGAGAACAGCATTGATAGCAGCATCAAATACGGCATTAATATTCTGCATTTACAACACAACATTCATGGCATATGCCCAATTAGCCTTTTCAGGCACTACATTGATCTTTTGTTCTTCTCCTTCTTAATAAAGTTTAGGGGTTTAAAAAAAAGAAATATAATTAGGGTTTAATTAGAGGTTTTTTTTAATAAAGTGATGTAGTTGGAGGTATGGATGTAATTAATGGATGTAAATAGTTTTTTTTTAATTAAACTAATTTGTTCTTATTGGTAAATTCCAATTGGGATATTTTTGTAATTAAAAATTTTTATTAAAATATGGGTGTGCTTAACATTTGTATGGGTGTCAATATCAGCTCTTTTTTTTTCAATATTTAAAAGTTTTATTTGCTTAGGAAAGTGATGGAAAATAATATGGAACTTGATAAAATTCAAGTTCCGCATACGAAAAAGTAGGGATAGCAAAACTCCCCGCGGGGACCTGCACTTTTGGTATAGGGATGAGTTTCAATTTGGTGGGGATGGGGCGGGGATGGGGATATAAAATCTAACCCGCAATAGGCATGGGGCAGGGATGGGTTTTATACACCCCGCCCCGCTCCGTTTCGTTTAAAATAATACTTAGTTAAATTACGTAGTTTCAAAGAAACTAAATATATCTAAAAGAAGGAATATATAAATGCATAAACGCTAACTTTACATCTCTTCACTGTTATTTAACATAAAGTGACAAAACAAAATACTATTAAAAAAATCATATACGCTAACTATAACTCTAAGTCTCTAATCCTCAAACAACTCGAAGTTCACCGTTCAAGCTTCAACCTCACAAGAGGACATAGAGTAAGTTTATTTCTCAAATAACTTTTAAAATTAAAAGTTTAATAAAAATAGTTTTTTTTTCAAGTTTATTACTTTAATAATTCTCAACTCTTGAATCAAATTTAAATCAGATTGAATACATTTTTTTGTTGGTTTGGAATGTTGTAGGAACCATATGAGTGGGTGTCAACATCTTAAGGAGATGCTAAATGGAGTTAATCGTACGAAGAGAGAACTAGAGAAATAAACATTTTTCGGTGATCTAGACGCTCTCAATTCGAAACCCAAAACGGATTCTTAAATGTAAAAATTATAGTTTTTTTTTCTCTTTACCGGTTTTGTTACTTATATGTACATGAAACTTGTGTTCTTAGTCCATTTTATACTTCGTTTTTTAAGAGCAATTTATACTTATTAAATATGAGTAATAATGGGTTCGGTTTCAAACCAGATCCATTGAAACAACAAAACCAAATTTTTATATACAAGTATGTTTTCCATTTTTTTGTTGATCATTTTTGGTGCATATATTTACATTAAACATATGTTCTTAACCTATTTTATACTTTTTTGTTGTATATTAACAAGAACTCAGGTTTTGGCAATTTTGCCTCTTTTAACAGATTCAGTTTGAAACCAAATATATCGAAACCTTACAAAAAAGGTTCATATATCCAAGTAATTGAGTCATTTTTCATTTGATCCTTTTAGTTGCTTTTATTTACATTCAATTTACGTTATTGCTCCAATTTATATACATTTTTGGTAGCTTAATTATGAGAACCTGAATTTCAACAATTTTGGCGGGTCTAAACTTATTATGCAGGGGTGTATGGCAGACCGGGATAAAGAATACAGTAAAACCCCTATAAAATAATATTGTTGGGACCGGAAAAAATTATTATTTTAAAGAGGTTATTTATTTATCGATAAATGAATAATTTATTAATTTATCGGTAAATTAATATTTATTAATTTAAAAGGGAGTTTTATGTTTTTACTACTTTTTTTTTCAAGTTTATGTTTTTACTTGTACATGTAGTATACATATTTTTGATCAAAATACATAAGTACGTAGAAGTTAATAAGTACTTACATATTAAAGTTTATCGGAGATTTGAAAATTTTTGAACTATTTTTATTGCCTCCTAATACAACATCAAAGATTCAATCAAGCTATGTTGGAATTATTCGAGCACCAAAAATTCATTATCAACGTTATTTTTACTTTAGCATTTTGGAGGGCTACGAGGTAAGAGCAATAAATCCCGAAAAAATTAACATATTGAATGCTATGAAATTTATTAATACGGCTTCAAACATTGATATGAAAACAACAACCATTACAAATTGTTTTCAATTTTTTTGTGAAGTCATTTTTTGTCTACACTATATAAATGTGATGGATGTTGATTATCTTTTGAATTATCCTAGTGAAAAATGATATATTGATGAAATCGTCTACTGATGAAGAAATTATTCAAGGGGTAATGAATACGCCTACCGATGATCATGATCCAAATGACAGTAGTGTTTTTACCAAGGTTTCTCTGAGAGAGGTCTTTCAAACAATAGTAACATTAAATAACTTCTGACTACAAAATAAAAAAAAATATCAATATGGTGTATGATTTGCAAAAAATTAAAAATCAGATTTAGTTCAGTTTCAGTACAAAGAAAAGATAAACGACTTTAAATGAATATTTTAAAAAAGATTTGAATTGAAAAAATAGAAGTTAAGTTTTTTTTTTGAAAGGAAGTTGTTAAGTTAAAAGTTTATTGATGTATTATGAATTTTTATGTATTATATATTTTTATGTATTTAATCAATTATTAATTTATATATTCATTGGGAACTAAAGGATTTCAAAAAAAATTATTATCTTATGCATTTAGCGAGGTTATTAATTTATCGAACATTCATTTATCGAGATTTTATTGTATAATGTTCTTATGTAGGGGTGTATGGTAGATCGGATTCTCAACGTCGATAATTTCTTCTAAAATTTTGATTTATATAAGCCTGCCCAGTGCCATGGTTCAAAATTTTAATATTTTCATACAGGTCGCATTAGTTGGGGCCTGCAAATGAAAGTAAACCAAGTAAAGAAGATTGTAGAATGGATAGAGATTGGGCCGAGGAATACTATCATTATTAAATCCTCTCCTTTTTGTCTTTTATGGTTATGGACTTTAGGCCTCTCGCAATTAGGAATGATAATTGCGGAAATGACTATATCCGTATCCCCGTTTTCCTAATTTCCCCATTTTTCAATCTCCATTTTTTAATGTTTTCTCAGGTTCGATACTGTTTGATTAAAAATAATAACTAAAACTTACTAATTCAAATAAAAATTACATATTAAGAATTAAAGATGTATTTATATCTAAGGTTAAAATTAGAAAAACAGGAAATGAATAATTATTAAAAAAAAAAGATTTGGAGGAAACGGGGACGGAGAACCTATTCCCATCCTTATCTCCATTTGGGGAAGTTTTTTTTTCCCTTAATGGGGATGCGGATGGAGATTTAGGAAGAAAATGACATCCTTGGTCTAGATCAACAATTACAAACACACTATAAAATACAATTTAGAGGGTGATTAGCCCGTATAACTAACCGTTACAGATTGGCTTCAATATTTTCTTTATTTCTTAGCATAACTATGAATTGTTTCTTTTTTCTTTTTCTTTTACTTTTTAGGAACTCTCTTTAGAAAAAGTAAGGTTGAACTTTCGATTATTAAATATTGGACTCTTTTTTTTTCAAAATTAGAAGGAAAAAAAATGCTCGGCACCTTTTTTATATTCATAAATAATATTAGTAAAAAAAAATAAATAACTTTAACTTATCACCATCTAAATAATTATAAATTATAATTGTTGCAATAATGGAGAATTATCACCCCTTGGATAATTATTAAGTTATGAGTAATTGATATATACCCATTTTTGTATCTCAATCTATAATGTGTCAACTGGTTATATATATATATATATATATATATATATATATATATATATATATAAAGGCCTACAATCATTGTACAATCAAATTTGATAATCATCAATTGAATCAAAACTAAATTTACTTTTTCGTTTTTTTGTTTTTTAACTGTTGATTTTACTTTCTGTCCTTGTTTTGAATTGTGTTCTTACATTTTTATTTATTTATTTTAGCCTTTAATTTATATCACTGCACTAACTATAAACATGAGAAAATCTTCTGTGCATTGAGTGCACTGGTGAGTGATGTAACCGGCTATTAAGATCTACGATGAAACATGTGGTTGAAAAAACTTATGTGACAATCACATGTTTCATTTTCAATGGCCGGATGAACCGAATATTTTATCCTACACATAAAAATAATAATTACAGTTAAAAAAAAATTCAAATCCAAACATTGATAATTTAAAAGAATGTTTTTACCATCAAATCATATTGGACGGTGGTAAATCTCAATTGATTTCAGTAGCACCACTTCACAGCCATGCTAACGTGGAGTACCGTCAAGTCCAGTATTTTACAGTTTAAAACCTCTAATTTTAACCGCAAACAAACCTACAAACTCTAAACATTTTCAATTCGAAACAGAATTTGTCGAAACCTTCAAAAAAAGGTTCACATATCCAAGTATTTGAGCCATTTTTCATTTGATCCTTCTAGTTGCTTATATTTACATTCAATTTACGATATTGCTCCAATTTATATGCATTTTTTGTAACTTAATTATGAGAACCTGAATTTCGACAATTTTGGTAGGACTAAACATTTTCAATTCGAAACCGAATTTTTCGAAACCCTCAAAACGGATTCTTATATGTACAAATTATAACCCGTTTTTCTTTTTATTTGTTTTTTAATTATATTTACATGAAACTTGTTTTTTAGTCCAATTGATCCTCATTAAACATGAGTTATGATGGATTCAGTTTAAAACAGATTCAGTCGAACCACGAAAATGGATTTTTATAAACAAGTATGTTCTCCATTTTTCAGTTAATCATTTTGTTGCATATATATATATATATATTAAAACGTCTTCTTAGCCTAATTTATACTTATTTTTATAGTATATCTACGAGCACTCATGTTTTGACAATTTTGCCTCTTTCAAAGAATTCAGTTTCAAACCGAATCCGTCAAAACCTTCAAAAAGGGTACATATATATCCAAGTATTTACAGTTATTGCTCCAATTTATTGGTTGTTCATTTGAATCCCACTAGTATAAATTTTTAAAAGATTGAAGTGCAGAGTGATCATTTTAACTCAATTAATTAACATCAAGGGAAAAATCGGCTTTTTACCTTTTCTAAAGAAAAATAATTGTCCGAGGATCAAATTGAGTTATTTTCGAAAATATAGGGACCACGCGAAGTTTAAAATAGAAAAAATTAGTAAAAAAATGATAAATATCGAAACGTTGAGGACCCACTTGAAATTTCCCTTGTTTGTAATGTAAACTACAGTATTAATGAAAGGAATAAGGATATTGCTAAATACACTGCAGACTGCAGGGCACCTAATTCTCAATTCTGATAATGACTGAAAGCTAACCCAATTATTTTGTTGCCAAAAAAAAAAAACACAATTCCTTAAATTTATTATCGATTTGACTTGAAACAAAATGTCAAATTTTCATTATTTCATAAGCTTTTTTTCCAACCACGTTTTATTAACCTTTTCCTTCAATGTCAATCAACACTTGCGGTCCTGTTTAAGGAGAGTCCATTAGGAACTATTTTTGGTGCCAATTAGGTATTTTGGTCCTGTATAAATCGATATTTCATTTTCAAAGTATTAATGAATTTGACATAAAACGACTAAACAAAAAGATAAATAGACTGAACATCAATTGATAATGAAATAGTTGTACTTTATGCTGGTTTGATATTGATATATAGGTAAGATAAATGATTAATTGTAGTGGATAAAAAGGTAATTTCTAAATAAGTTCCTAAGTTTACATTTAATTCCCATCATTTTATGATTTTTATTAAAGTGATCAAATGGTCCTTAACTTTTTTAAACCGCTTATTTACGTCCATTAACTAAATTTTACTTAGTCAACTTTAACAGTCAAATGCTTTTTAGTTTGTTATCTTGTAAAATTAAAATTAAAATCAAATAAATATTTAAAAATATAATAAATAGAATAAAAAACTAAAAACATTTATGCAATAAAATTAATTAATAATTCTAATAAAAAAATCCCCTACACACCCCAAACCCCGTAGGTACTCACTCTATTTGGGATAGGTTTGGAGCGATTCAAACGGTTATCAGATTGAGCCAGGTCAAATCTTTTGCCCTAATCGGGTAATCACGTCGGGGATGGGTCAAACCATTATGCTCCGACCCTCTTCGTTGAACTCTATATTTATATAATTAATTTTTAAAATATAAAAAGGAAAAATAAAACCTTAATATCTTTAATAATTTGTATAATTGTATTTTATGTTTGAATTTAAGGTTTATTAAATTTAGATGTAGTGCCTTATTAATTTTAAGTGTACGTTAAACTGTAGGTTTTAATATTTATTTTTAGTGTAATTTTGAATTTAATTATATGTTTAAATTTAATTATATATATATATATTTTTTAATGTAAGTGTATTTTAAAATTTAGATGAATGTTATAATTTAATTTCATGTCCTAAAATCAATTTTATATTTAGTTGTTTAAGCATTTAAAAAAAAAACCGAAGCTGTCTAGTACGGGTTGGATATGGGTCAGCCTATCTTAAACGAGTTTAAGTGTGAGGCAAAAATGGAAACTCATTCAGGGCAGGTATGAGTAACTCACCCTAAGCAGGTTTCAAGTACTAGACATATTGATTCGATCAGTTGCCATACCTAGTTATATCTGTATAGGTGGCTCTTGACTATTTTCCATCTCCTGATCTTTCTCTTCCGTTTGGAGAAAGATTAATAGATGTCTTCCACAAAGAAGGAGATGAAAGAATCTTCTTGTAGTTGAGGAGATTGTTGCAGTATCCCTTTTTTTTTTATTCTTAAATATTTTTTAGATTTAAGAAAAAAAACTATTAGTAACTATTTAATGTTTTGTTTAATGGAAAATTTCCTCTCTTTTTTAATCATTTGTTTAATTTAGATTTAAAATTTACCACTTAAAAGTTAAACAATCCAAAAATTTAACTCAAATTTCAACACAAATAATGTGACAAGTGGTTTTTTCATTAACCGCATCATCTCATGTTGTGTGTGGTGATGACAACTCACTTACATGTGATGCTGTGGTTAATGAAAAAACCACTTGCCACATCATTTGAATTGAAATCTGAGTTAATTATTTGGGTTATATAGCATTACTCAAAGTTAAAAACTAATTTGATATTTTTACAAAAGTCATAAAATAGTCGGAATTAAACAAATTATTAGGGATTCATTTGGTTATTATTAATTTTTTTAGAGGTATTATCACTAAAGTCCCTATTTTTTCATGAATTGTCATTTTTTTAAACGTCTTTGTCATATTAGCCACTTTAGTCCCTTGTTTTTTCAAAATACATCACTTTAGTCCATTTGACCAAAAACTAAGGGTCAACTATAATATAATATATAAAAATACAATTTTACCCTTTATAGTTATTTTTAAAAATTTTCTTTTTAGTCCCTCTAGTTTCAATAATAGCCGGTCAATTCCTGAAAAAATAAAATGTTTTTATCTAATTAAAAGCAACTACCTCTAACCAGTTGAGCTACTCTAGTTTATTGTTAAGGATTTATTGATTTAAATGTATATATATATATATATATCTAATCTATTTATATAATTTAAAATAAACTTATATTTAATAATAATAATAATATATAAAAATATATTTATGAAAATGAAAAAGAAAATAACAAAATAAAAGGAAATCCAAAAAATCTAAAAAATCAAAGCCGGTAATTTTTTTTTCTTTTTTTTTGGATTTTTTTCTTTTCAAAAAATATATTATTTCAATTTGATAAAAAAAAAACCCAGAAAATCAAAGACCCGTAAATTGAAAAGGGAAAAAAATCAACAACAGAGAAGAAAAATAAATAAAATTCCTTTCTTTCCTTTTTTACTTTTATTTTGTTAATTTCTTTTTCATTTTCATAAATATGTTTTTATATATTATTATTATTATTATTAAATATAAGTTTATTTTAAATTATATAAACATATTTAAATTAGTTTAAACAAATTATATATATATATATATACATTTAAATCAACAAATTCTCAACAACAAGCTAGATTAGCTCAATTGGTTAGAGGTTGTGGCTTTTAATCATAAGGTTGAAGGTTCAATCCTTGATAAACAGCTATTATTGAAATTAGAGGGACTAAAAGGAAAATTTTTAAAAATAACAATAAAGGGTAAAATTGTATTTTTATATATTATATTATAGTTGACCCTTAGTTTTTGGTCAAATGGACTAAAATGATGTATTTTGAAAAACCAAGGGACTAAAGTGACTAAAGTGACTAATATGGTAAAGACGTTTAAAAATGTGACAATTCATGAAAAAATAGAGACTTTAGTGATAATACCCTATTTTTTTAGAATAAAAGTCAATTTATAATTGGATATTAATATTTTCAGAACATATAAACTTTTTTTAGTTGACATCATCTATCTATCCAACTATTTAGATCGAATATTTTTTTATAGTTTTTTGTCATTGATAAGATTCGAACCGCTAATTTTGGAATCATTTACCCAATTTCCAAACTCATTCATCTATTAGTTGAGTTACGCCCCTGAAAGCCAGAACATATAACTTAATACGATATATATCTCGCTTTTTATGTACTATATATATTTATATACCATTAAAATAAGATAAAATTTGTTTAAATTTTGATGGTCACATGCAGCCCACACATCTTTAAGTAATGTGAATTGCATCATGTGATGTGAGCAGTGAGCACAAGTGCACAACCAAAAAAGCAATTAATCCATTATTGAATGTTTACAACGAGAATCAATCTTTTAGAAAATATATGTATAAAGTTTGACAATTTTTTTTTAAAATTTTTGAAAAGGTTTAAAGTTTGATAGTAGGTAGTTAGGTACTATAATTGGAAACATCACACTTTTAACTATTTAACTATAATATATGAATTGTATTATTAATGGATAGTTATATAAAAGATAATTAGTTTCTTTTTATTTTAATTTTTAAATCTTTAATTTTTATATACTATTAGATTGAAATATAAAGATTAAAAATTGATTCGACAACTATTCAATACTGTAAAATAG
Organism: Dipteronia sinensis; assembly: GCA_033220585.1. Taxonomy (NCBI): domain Eukaryota; kingdom Viridiplantae; phylum Streptophyta; class Magnoliopsida; order Sapindales; family Sapindaceae; genus Dipteronia; species Dipteronia sinensis. The sequence goes on along the minus strand of CM065641.1, from coordinate 3,958,239 downwards.
TTGAGCTCGAATTATAATATTATACAGTAATTATTGTATAGTTGGAAAGTATCGATCGACAATATCAAATCGACATCTTTACTTTGTATGACAGACCGTAAAAGTTGATATTTCATTAAAGAAATCAGACAAAAGAAACAGACATCAAAACGACATTTCCTTGCTTCATTTCGCTGTCCCCCACATATTTGTACTTCTACAAATAAATAAATTTCGGCAAAATCTTTTGTCAATATTTCCGCTTATTTTTGCCGAAAGACAAACTAATTCAAAAGATTATTATTTTTTTCTTTTCTCATTAACATTCATTCAAAGGATTCTTTATTTTCTTTTCCCATTAATATCCGTCATCTCACCAAGATTTTTTTTTAAAGGATATTTCAGGATTTGAAAAAGTGATATGACTTCGAACTTCATAAGTACAATCCAAAAATAGGATAATATTTATTAATCTAAATGAATGTTATTACCACCGAATCACATCGGAACTATATAAGAAGATCATAATATATATATATATATATATATATATATATATATAAAGGGTTAATTGTATGAATTTGTCTTTAATTTATTGAATCTAGCAATATATCCTAAATTAACACAATAACTTATTGTTGTCAAGTCAATTCGTTAACTTGAACGGTTGGATATATTGACTTATAGCAAGCCAAATATACCTCTGACACATCATTCAAAACATAAAATATTTATAAACTAAGAATTAAAAAATAAAATTTTAAAAAAGACAATCTATCGACCGTCGACGGAAACATTTTCAGTTTGCAGAGGAGCCTCCTTTGCGGACTACAAGAGTTGACATTTTCCAATAATATAAGATAGTCAAAGATCTCTTGTTTCATTCGGCAGTGGAGCCAGTAGATTATCTTGTTTTGTTTTCTTAATTTTGATTCTTAATTTTTAATTACAAATATTTTATATTTGGGATAATGTGGCAATTATGATAAATTTGGTTTTCCAATAATCAATGTTAATCAACCGTTAAAATTAATAGGTTGCCTTGATGATAAGAAGTGGTTGTATTAATTTACGGTATCGTTTTGAAATCTTGTTAGAGTGATAAAGTGATTAATGAGATATTGAGGCCCATTCGGCATAAGATTCTCTGAAAATGAAGTGTGACATGGTTGTTGGGAACTTTAAACTTTGCAGTGAAAACACAGTGGCAACATCAAACATGCATCAAATCCATTTTTCAGGTCATGAGATGGCTTTTTGACCAAACTTTACATTCACTTGGAGAGTTGGAGAGTTGGAGTTGGACCAAACAAATTAGGCTGCTCTGTCCATATCTATTTTCATATTTCTACTTATTAGTTATTAGTTTCCGGGCCGTGACTGACTTCTTGTGTATATATTAACCACTACTTTTAGCTGGTTTTATATGTTTTTTATTATATTAATGTTTTAATAAAACCAAAAATGTGTTTGTTTTAAAACACAAAATACATATTTTAAAAAAATATTTATGGAGAAAATTTAGAGAGAGAAAACAATAACAAACAAAGGAGGAGAAAAAGAAACAAGAGAGAGAGAGTGATCTTATAACTAAAACTTTCAGATTTAATTAGATTGTTTTTAAAGATGTTTTGATTTTCTTTTGTGTTTGAGTTGCCACTGTTGCAAGTGGTGCTTTATATATAAATATATATATATATATATAGTCTTTCTACTGTCAGTTCGTCCTGATATAAAATATATCAGGACGAAGAATGTGAACCACAGATTATGGAGAAGTTTTGACAAATGCATACACTTTGAGTCAAAATATGTAAATCTAATAGTCAATAATCTTTGTCATAATATTATATATATATATATATATATATAAGTGAGTCTCTCATGAAGGATCCCTTATTTTAATTTCGGTAAGAACCTAGATGAAAATAGTGATGGTCCGGCCACGATTGTTGCTGATGAGGGGTTTCAGGTTCCCCGAAACCGTGCTCCTAAAATGGTTTTTCGTCCTATTTCTGGTCCTCAGACGAAAGTTCCGGTTTCTAATGTCTTTGCCGCTATTCAGCAGAATTTAGGGTCTCTGGATTCATATGTGGTTCATTCTTCGGCAAGTTCAAATACGGTTTTGAGTATGGTTTCTTCTACTAGTCTAGTTGCTTCGTCAGGTTTCACTTCTTTGATGGTTCCTACTACTTCGGTGGTGACTGCTCAGGTTTGTTGGCCTCGCCAGGGGGGGCAGAGCGATGATTCTCTTACTGATGTTTTGGTAGCTTCTCCGGATCCGGTTGTTTCAGTTATTTTCTCTGATTCTATTTCTTTGACAGCTTTGGGACTGGTTTTTGATGTTCACTCCACTGTTCCGAACCGAACTGTTTCGGTCATAGATTCTTTGGTTCAGACGGTTTCTACTATTGTGAGATCTTTCTTTCTTCAGCGCCCGCCGTTTCAGCATGCTGCTCATGAGGTTAGGAATGTCTGTTCTGGATCTTCTCAGATTTCCTCTTCAGTTGCAGGTTCTACCCAGAGTTTTGGACTTCCAGCCTCTGACTCCCAAGCTAAGCTCCATCTTATTGCTGGTTCTTCATGGGCTTTTCAAACTGAGGCGGAAGGATTAGATGCTAGCAATATTTCTCAGAGGACGATGATGATTACACGTAGGCTGACGAAGCTAAAGTCCAAGATGCGGACTTCTTCTGGCGTTTCCGATGATTAGTGTCCTTTACTGGAATTTTCATGGTATTAGGAATGGGTCTTCAAAGTGTGTTCTCAAAGATTTGTGTCTTTTACACCGACCTTCTTTGGTTTATATTGTTGAGCCTATGGTAGTTTTTGCTTCCATCTCTTCTGGTTTTTGGTCTTCTCTCGGTCTTCATTTAGTGGGTTTGAATGATAAGGGTGATCTTTTACGGACGATTTGGATATTTTCTTATGACTCTTTTCTTGATGCTTAGATAGTCCGTTTTCATGAGCCGTAGCTTACGGTTTCGCTCACGGTCAATTCTCGGTTGCATTTTTACACTTTCGTTTATACGAGCACATCAGCGGTTGTCCGAAGATCGCTTTGGCAGTCTTTTCGGGACTTGGTCAGTTTGGTTTCTTCCTCTTGGTTGGTTTTGGGTGATTTTAACGCTGTTTTGGGAGCTCATGAGTCTTTAGGCCTTCGTTCTCCAGCTCGTAGTTCCTGTGAGGATTTCAGGTCTGTTACTGAGGATTGTGATTTGATTGGTGTTCACTCCCAATGTTCTTGTTTCACTTGGGCTAGGGGTCGTTATCCCCGTACTATAGTTGAGAGGAGGTTAGATAGAGCTTTGGTTTCTGATGGTTGTATTTCCTGTTTGAGGGACATTTCTTGTGTGGCTCTCTCTCATAGATTTTCGGATCATTGTCCATTGGTGATTTTCTTGTCGGATATAACATTAGTCCTAGACCTTTCAGGTTCCAGAGCATGTTGTTGGATCACCCAGATTTTATGGCTTTAGTTCGTCATATTTCGAGTTCCTCTTTTGTGGGAAGCCTCCTCAGGTGGTTATCCACAAGCTAAAGAGGTTGAAGAATGCTCTTAAGACTTGGAATTGGGAGGTTTTCAGGGATCTTAACTCCAACATTACTGGGAAATCAGTAGAACTTCAGTCTATTCAGCTTCAGATGTCCATCTGGTTTTTCAGAGGAGCTTTTCCTTGGCCGAATCTCGTGTTCATCATGAGCTTGACGTGTTGTACGCAGACATGAGTGCTTTTATTGTGATCGGACAAGAGTGAAGTGGCTGAAATATGGTGATCGTAATTCCTCATTCTTGCATACCTCTGTTAGATGTAGGCAGTACAAGAAAGCTTTGTCTTCTCTCTCGATTAATGGGGTGCTTACTGATGACCGTTTGATTATCAAGGATCATATCATCGAGTTTTATTCCAATATCTTTTCTTCGAATTCTTCTCGGGTTGAGATAGAGTTCTCGGTGGTAGAGGATATGATTCCTTCTTTGGTGACTGATGTGGAAAATGCTTTTCTGATTAGCATTCATTCGACAGACGATATCCATGATGCAGTTTTCGCTATGGATGCAGCCTCTGCTCCTGGGCCGGACAGTTCTTCTGGAGGGTTCTATCAGCGTTACTGGGAGGTGGTGGGTAGTGACGTGGTTCTTGCAGTTCAAGACTTTTTCTCTACAGGGGTTATTTTTTCGGGTTTGAACTCCAGTTTCATTGTTCTTCTTCCGAAGCTGAAGGATTCGATTTTGATATACCGGTTTCGTCCGATTGTGTTTAGTAACTTCTTATTCAAAATCTCTTCCAAAATTTTGGTGGATCGGTTAGCTCAGATTGCAGCTAGGATTGTCTCTCCTCATTAGTTTGGGTTCATCCGGGACCGTCACATTGAGGACTGTATTGCTTTAGCTTCTGACTGTGTGAATGTGATGCATAAGAAGTGTTATGGAGGCAATTTGGCCATGAAGATAGATATCCGCAAAGCTTTCGATACTCTGGATTGGTCTTTTCTTCGTAGAGCTCTTCAAGCTTTTGGGTTTTCTCCAGTTTTTATGAATTGGATTGATAGCATCCTAGGATCTTCGAGGCTTTCGGTGCTGATCAATGGATCCCCTGAGGGTTATTTTCATTATTCTAGAGGGGTTCGTCAGGGTTACTCTCTTTCCCCTCTATTGTTTGGTATTGCGGAGGATTTCCGTAGTAGGCTTCTGTCGAGGATGGTGGATTTCTCTCAGTTATTACTTATTTCTTCTCCAAGAGGATTTTTTGCTCCTACTCATTTGCTTTATACAGATGATGTTATGATTTTTTACAGGGGCACGGTTCAGAATCTGAAGAATATCATGAATGCTTTTGAGGTTAATGGTAACATTTCAGGTCAGCTGGTTAATTGGGGTAAGTCTTCTATCTATTGATCTTCTATTTCCCCGTCCCGGATTGGTAGATTGCAGTCCTTAGTTGGTATGCAGATTGGTCAGTTGCCTTTCTCCTACTTTGGGGTCCCGTTATTTCGGGGAAAGCCCAAGAAGTTCGTGTTACAGCCTATCACGGATAAAATCATGTCGAAGTTTTCTAAGTGGAAAGGGAAAGCCCTTTCTTGGCCGGTCACGCTACTCTGATCAAGTCGATCATTACAGGCTCCTTTGTGCAATCTTTCATGATCTACAAATGGTCTTCTTCTTTACTGCAGTTGGTTAATCGCAAGTTGAGAATTTTTTGTGGACAGATTCTTGTGAGGAGACTAAACTGATTAGGGTTGCTTGGGATCGTTATTGTAAGCCTTACTCTCAATGTGGTCTTGGTTTGAAGGATCTTGGGTTACCGAATGGTTCCTTTTAAAGAAGCTCACTTGGAAGTTTATGACCTCTCAAAGTTTTGCTTTTTCATTTATGAGGGAACGGTATCTCACGCAGCTTCGGAAATCTCATGGAGGGTTATGTCACTTCGTCGATTTGGTCTTGTTGATGGTGATTTTTCGTCGTCACTATCAACGAACTTGTATCAAGTGAAATAAGAACAGATAAGTATAATACCGCAAGAAAATAATAGATCAAGAGACAGAAATACGTGGTAAAAACTCCTTCTAACTGGAGAAAAATCCACGGGTTGTTGCTTGAGCAACAAAGTCAAATCCACTATGAAAAACTCAATTACAAAGTATTTCTCTTTGATTTCTCCTGCTTATTCTCACTTCTCCCCATTATGTTTCTTACATGGGTATTTATACATGCTATTGCTAGGGTTTATGGTACTGCTAGGGTTTGGTGTTGTGATACCCGTATTTTGTGTGATTTCCTAGTTCTAATTGAAGTCTGTTTCTTTCTGGAGTTTATCCTGTTTCCTGTTTTGACTGAGTCCGAATCTGCATCGGATTCCTCGCCCTTTATCTGCGGGAATCTGTTTGCCTTTCAGTTGAACTCTGATAGTCGTATCGTTGCTTATTGTGGAGTTGCTTGCTGCTGATTCTGTCCATATGCTTGTGAAGTACTCGCCTTCATTATCTGATCCCGAGCATGACCGAGTATGCTCGAGCCGATTCCTTCGATGCCCGAGCCGATTTCTTCGTCTGTGGTCGTGCTGCTTTGATCTTTGCTGAGAAAATTCCCTTGGGGAATTTCTGCCCTTTAATGCTTGACTTTCCTTGACTTTGCTTACGTGGCCCCTTACTGTAATGACGTGTCCTTAATGATGATTTTTACCTATAACAATACCCCCTTAAATATTTGAATCGAATGTATCCTGCTTACTCGGGATGAATATTTAACTCTTTCATGACTTGCTGTCGTTTATCGTCTTCTTCATCAAGGTCGGATTTCAAATTCTTCGTTCATTTCGAAACATTAATGGCGTGTCTTAATTGCGCCCGCACGCGTTTGATTCTTTTCTTATTCGAAGATCTTTTGATGATGACTGACTGTCTCTTCGACGGCTCGGTGCCTCTCTTTACTGCCACCTGTCTTCTTTTGTTTGGCCGTGGTGAGTGGCATTTATGAGACGCGACCCTTCTGTTCGTGCCCGTACAGCTTACGTCATGATTCTTATCCCAATCTTTCCCGCTTCTCCTCACCTACCATTTCTAGGGTTTCGTGTCTTGGGACCGGTTGAATGCTAATATATAGAAGTATTGCTTCAGAGGGAAAATCCATATTCTCTTTCAAGTTTTTACCATTGCTTCCCAGATTTCTGCCATCGCTTCCCTGCCTGTAATCTCGTCCTGCGAAGATTATTTCTTTCGGTTTCCAAACCTTTTCTCGACCTTCTCGAAGATCTTGCCGTACCTCGCGTCTCTTCAATCCTCTAAGGTTAGTTCTCATGGATCCCTCTGCTAGACATCGTCTTTTTACTGTTGCTATGATTGCCATTGAGCAAGGTGATACTTGTACTGCTACGGCTGTCCACAGGTTGCTTGGTGATCCGATTCCCGATCAGCCCCGATTTACAGACGCTGAAGTCTCCGGACTCAACTTGTCTGGACTGCGTCGTGAAGTTCTATCAGCTTCTTCCAGTTCGTCACAGCCTGAGTCCTATCAGCCTGAGACCGATTCCAATTCTTCTTCTGCTTGTGATAATTCTCGGCCGTGGAAAAGAATGGGGAAAAAACAAAGCAATCGTGACATCAACAAAGGTTCCTTTGTTCGGGAAATCCGAGTCGGGCCCCAGAGGGTAGTCGAAAATACATTGAGGTCGAGCATAGGGAGGCTCATATCGTTTTCTCTCCCGATAGAGTTTGCGCTTACGACGTTGAGCCAAATGTGGTCGGCCCCGAAGAAGTCATTAAATACACTAACCGTTTTGATCTGGACAGCGACACTATCTCATTAAACCCTGCAAACGGTCGGGCTGCGTGGAACCCCTCGCCTGGTCAAGTGGCGATTTACGGGGCGATGCTTTCTTGCGGGGTGATGCTTCCGCTTCAGTCCTTCATTACGTGGTTTTTGGCTGAAGCCCAGCTCGCCCCTGCTCAACTAACTCCGAACAGCTATCAGATCTTGATGTGCATGTGGCACATGTGGCATAGGATGGGACGACCACCCCCGACTCCTCGGGAAATTAGGCACTTCTATTCTTTGAGGCCTCTAGGAAAGACTGGGATTTACTTCCTGCTTTCAACTCAGCCTGAGAGTTGGGTCCCCAAGGACGTTATCGTGAAGAACAAGGTGATGCCGACCGCTGATGAGAAGATGAAAGGATTTGTTTGGGGCTTCCCCACCTCAAACAAGTTTTGGAAGAATAGTTGTTCTTCGTGGGTGGAGACTGGGGACGGTCAATTTCTTTTGACATTGAGGGAGCTCAGACGACTCGCCGGGTGCCTCGGTACTTCTGCGCACCCCAGTGGAACCACATGACTTCGTCTTTTACGGATGAAGAACTCAAAACTTTGGCTCGGGCGGCCTTCCGTCCCGTGGAAAAGAGGGGCAGACCTTACCTCTTTGATGAGAAGAAGATGATAACAGCTTGCCTCTTCCCTCAATTTTTCGCACGCCGGCGTCGCTGTAAGTTCTCTATTTCTGCCTCGCTATTTACCTGCTTTATCTATCTGGCTTTCAGCTTCCTAATTTTTTTTTAAGTGTACGACATAGATGTAGTGTGCGATGCCCAAGCCCGCCGGATGAAAGGCATTGTGGAGGCGAGCCGGAGGGAAGTTAAACGTCAACAGGATGGGGGGATAGCCCCTCCTTAAGGTGGCTCCGATGGGAGTTCTTCTGAGGACATTCCCGAGGAGGGTGCTGGCGACGTGCCGGATTATATGCCTGAGGAAACTCAGGATCAAGAGTTGGCCGCCCATGCAGCTGACGAAGGCGATCAAGTAGGTCATTCGACAAAGGGGAAGGAGAAGGTTGGGGAGTCTTCCGAACCAGCTATCTTCTCATGCAGAACTAGATTTCCTCAGCCTGCTGTAGTCGAGTCTAGTACCACTTCCCCGGATGCGGAAATTGCCAGGGAGCATCCGGACGTGACAGTTCCAGAGATTCTGATTTCTACCGAACTGAACACTGCGCCGTCTGGAAGTGGTGTTGAAATGGGGCGTTTCGATCCAGATTTTGAGGACCCTATAGCAGACCTGAATACCCGTGGGAGGCAACCCAGAAAAATAAAAGCCTCGTTCTCACCTAGCCGTCCAGCCCCCAAGATTCCTCGAGTAGTTGCTTTCGTCGAGTCGTCCTCAGATGAGGAGGGGGTAGCGGGAGGCTGCTGAGAATGAGAGAACAATAGAGAACTCTCCTCCACGGGATCAGATGAGGGACGAACCTGGCATCCCCCTTAGTTCCCCTCAGGCAATACCTACTGCTGGGTTTCCCAAAGCTAATCGTGGCGATCCTGACCCTTCAACCCAGTCCAGCGTACCTACCCCCGAGGCCATGTTGAAGGCTATGGCTTCGGGCCAAGCATATATAGGGGAGGATCGTTGGAGCGATCTCAGGGTCGGTTCGTTATCTGATCGGCTCTGCCATTTCTTCAACAACGCTTCTTATGTGAGTAACTCTTAGACTTTCATATTTATCTCTTTTATTGCTACTTCATTTTTGTCACTTGTTATTGGCTCGTTGCAGATGGTAGCCGAGATGACTGAAGTCTGCCAGACTAGTGATGGTCAGACGGAGAAAATAAGGAGGCTTGAAGCCCAGTTGAAGGAGAGTGAAGATCGCCGTGCTCGGGCCGAACTGGCTTGTCATGAGGGGACCAGGTCGGGTCAGGTGCTTCTGGACCAGTGCTTAGCGCGTCAACTAGAGGCTGAACAGAAAGCATCTTTCGCTTCTGAAGAGGTTCAAACCTTAAAAGACCAGTTGTTATCTACTCATGAGGCTCTACTCCAGGCCGAGCAGACAGCTGAAGATGCAAAATCCTCCTACGAGCGCCGGATTCAGGACTTGGAACGTCAAGCCTTGACGGTCAAGTCCTTATCGAAGGAAGCTAGGCTGGAGTTGGAGATTCAGGGGGTAGATTGCTTCAAAAGATCTCCAGCCTATGATGCTTTACTTCTCCAGGGAATTTCAGAGGGGAATGGTCTCGGCCGGAGAATTTTTCAAGAAGAAGAACAGAGCAACTGATCGGGCCAGGGCCAACTGGAACCTCTCGGTCAAAAGCATGTGGATGCTTCTCTGGAATCTCTTCGGCTCCAGATGAAGACGTGGCGAGCATATTGCAGAAGTAAGGGAAAAGAGCCACATCACATGCACCTGGAAGTTCCCACTGCTGATTCCTTTTCAACTTTCCATGCTTGTGAGAAAGTGGGGATCGACGGTGAGGCTTCTGACGTTGGGCCCGTTCCCGAGGTAGATTATAACGCTTGGATAGATGACGACGCCCCGGAAGATGTGATTGTCTGGCCTTCTGATGACAGCCTCCTGATTGAGTACGTGATGGAACCGGACCCGAGCATTGGTGGAAGTAGTTCTCAACCGCCGGCATCCTCTTGATTAATTTCCTTTATTTTTCTTTTTTGTAACAATTGTTTTTTGTAACAACCGTTGTATATTCTTTCGCTCATGTATAGAAATCTATTCACTATTCTGCCTGTCAGTCCCCTATACTCAGCTCATAGATCTTAAGAATTTTTGGAACTCTTAATTTTCACCAAGTACTTGGCGACTACCAAAGTTACCCGAGTATCTTATTCAACCGGCAACTCATTTATTAAGCCGAGTATCTCATTAAACTGGCTGTTGATTATGGACCAAGTATCTTATTTAACTGGCAATTTTCCTTTTAAAGCGGGTATCTTATTTAACTGGCAACTTCCTTTTAAAGCCGGAGTATCTTATTTAACTGGCAACTTTTTTAAGCCGAGTATCTTATTTAACTGACAATTTTCCTTTTAAAGCCGAGTATCTTATTTAACTGGCAATTAATTTCTCCGATCTTGTGAAGATCGCTCATGTAATGACGTGTCCTTAATGATGATTTTTACCTATAACAGGTCTTTTGTTCGCTCTCATTATTCAGATCTTCTTAAAGAGGGCATTTGGCTCATTGGTGAGAATTCTCAGCGAGATTTTTGGCGCTTCAATTGGTTGGGGGTTCCCATTCTTGAGCTTCTGGAGATTCCTGATTACTTGGCTAGCCTTCTCAGGGCAAGAGTTTTTGATTTTATCCATAAGGGTAGGTGGGTTCTTGAAGATAGTTTTCGTGCCCGTTTTCCAGATCTCTGTTTTCAGATCGATAGAATTGTTATCTCTCCAGTTGCAGATTCTTTGGTGTGAGCTCATTCTCGAGATGGGCAGGTTCTTACAATTCGGCTTATTCCCATATGATTCATGATTCTCCGCAGGTCTCTTGGTGGGGGATGTCTGGTGCTGTTTTATCCCTCCTTCTCGGTCAGCATTGGACATGGCATCTTTTATTGGAATCGGCTTCCCACAGAGGATCGCTTATGTAGGGCTGAGTTTCACTTAGCTTCCCGGTGCAGTGTTCGTGGGGTTGGTAGCAGTGTTCGTGGGGTTGGTAGCAGTGTTCTAGAAATCGGCCTAGGCGGCCGATTAATCGCTCCATTCAGCTAGTCGGCTGGCTACCGAGGCGAAAAGGCCAAAATCAGCTACATTCCGCGATTTCCTACTAATCGTTCACGACGGCGTCTAATCGGCTAGGCGGCGGTCAAAACCGTTGACACGCCTAGCCTGTTTAAAAAGAAAAATTCAAAAACAACCTCGTTTTTAAAATCATCCAACACGTTAACAAACCTAAACTAATTATTTGGTTGTGTTTTCTTTCTTTCGATTGATGAGGCTGCTGAGTTGATGACGAGCAGAAAGACGAATCACTGAGTTGGACTCGGATCTGCGTGAAGAAATAATGATAGTTGGGTGCGGCAGCGGCGGTGGAGGGATTAGAGATTGATGGAAATAGACAACGATTTGTTTCTGATTTTGCTCCGATTAAGAAGAATGTAAGGAGGCATGGTGATTTAGGGATTTCAAAGAAATTGGGAAAGTAGGTGCAGATGAAAAATATGGGATTTAAGGTGTGTTTATTTAATAAAAAAAAACGTGTGGTATTTATAAAGAGTCAATAACTCCAAGAAGATTGAGTGGGTCTTTGTCTTTGAAGAGAGTTTGGGCCGGGTTGGGTAGTGGGTCAATTGGGCCTCTACAATTATCTTGCTATTTCAATTTAATTGGGGATTTAATATTCTTTGAGTTTGATAATTGGGGATTTGGATTGGTTTATGATTGGATTTGGAAAGAATTTGTTGGAAATAATTTTCTTTGGAGTTCTAATTAGAATTTGTTTGTAATTATGTTTTCCGATTAATCCCTGATTAATCGCCGACTAATCGGCTTAGGGGCTAGGCCTGGGTCTCTGCCCGACTAGCACCTAACGCTTACTAGAACACTGGTTAGTGAGTCGTCTGATCATCTTTTCCTTCGGTGCCCCCTAGCGGCTGATCTTTGGGAGTCGGTTTTTTCATCTTTTCAGCGGCGTATTTCTGCTGATTCGTAGAGTTTGTTCTTCTCCCAGGCCATGTCAGTTTCGTTTAGTGATCAGGTGCGGGTTTTATGGAAGACAGCTATTCATGTCTTGATTTGAAGTGTGTGGCTTGTCTGTAACCAGTGGATTGTTGAGAGTAAGGCTATGGAGTTCATATCTGCTTTGTTTTTGGTTTGGCGTGCGGTGTCTGACGCTAACCGGTTAGAGATTGGGTGTATGCGTAATTGTGTAGATGATCTTTTGATTCTTCGTGGTCGTCCGGCTAAGGCCCCGGCTATCGGGAGTGTGATTTGGTTGCCTCCGGCTCCTGGTTGGATCAAAGTTAATATTGATGGTGCCGCCTTAAGTTCTCCAGGTGTTGGGGGTTGTGGGAGTGTCTTCCGTAATTGTAGAGCTTTTGTGAAGGGTTGTTTTCTGTTCCTCTTGGTCATGTGTTTGCGTTTAAGGCGGAACTTCTTACAGCTTCGATGGCCATTAATTTGGCTTGGCAGAATGAGTGGCATCGGATCTGGCTTGAGAGTGATTCTTCTTATGTGGTTTATCTGCTCGCCTCTCTCTCCGAGCAGGTTCCTTGGCAGATTCGGCATACTTGGCAATGCTGTATCTATCGGATATCAAAAATGGAGTTTCAGGTTTCTCATATCTTTAGGGAGGGGAATCAGGTTGCTGATGCTCTTTCTAAGCATGTTTTGGGGTTGGCGGTTGATTAGTGGTGGACAAACACCCCGTCTTTTTGCTCTTTGTTGGTTGGCAATGATTGCATGGGTCTGGAGTCTTTTCGTTTTTCTTGATGTTTTCTGTTTCTGTTTTTTATGGCATGCGTGCCAATGTTTTTGTTGGGATTGTTTCCCTTGGTTTTTATGTTTTTCTGGTTTTTGTTACTTTTCATTTTTTATTTTTATAATATGGATGGATCTGTCCTAGAGGTTTTTCAGCATATGATCGCTTGTGATGTTTTTTCCCTCTATGTCACTCCAATTTTATCAACAAAAAAAAAAAACTAGATGAAAATACATCGATTTTAATAATTTTGATCTGAATTTTTTGTAGAAGACGAGCTCATTAAAATCTACCTATGAACAAGATTTGAGAATTTTTTTGAATATTAGAACTATTTTTCTTGAATTTTCCTCTATTTTGCCATTTCCCGATGTCTTCGTATTTAATAAATTTTGGATTAAATAGTTTAGTATTCGGAAAATTCTCAAATTTTGTTTATATGTATATTTCATTGAAATCATAATCCACAAAAAGAATTCAGATTAAATTCATTAAAATCGATGTGTTTTTATCATGATTAATTTGGGGTATCTTGGGGAGGGGGAGAACTCGAATCGTAATCTTATAGTGCAGGTGGGAGGGGTTTACTACTGAATCAATCTTATTTCAATTTCATCGTGTTAGACCCATTCTCACTTAATATATATATATATATATATATAACAGATAATTATTATATTTAAAGGCATGTGTAGACAATTTTAGTTGTTGCACATACATTTGTGATTGTTAATGCGACAAAAATAGTACTGTATAATTTGTCAATTAATCACCAACATTCTTGACATTGTGTCACTTTCAGTTTCCTTCACTACTGCATTTGCCTTTCTTAATTTAATTGCTAGACGTATTATTGAATGGGATCGACAAATAGAAGACATTATTCATAGATAAAGAATAATGTCCCCTTGATAAACATATTAATTTCATTTTAAGTCTTATTCACGAATAGTGCACAATCTAAGTCAACCAAAAAAAAAAAACTCACAAATATTGCTTTAGGTTTACCTACCGCTATGATTGGCAGCTATTTTTTTATTATTAAAAGTACTATTCTTTAATAAACTATAGGAACCATATTGACGGCAGT